>JARVLU010001354.1:22912022-22927681 GCA_031762415.1 Simpsonichthys santanae
TATATATATTTATATATATTACAGCCTGCAGTTGAGTTCAAGTTGACAAGAATTATTTTATCATTAGGCAAGAAACTAAGACTAATGAATCTGTCACAATCAGGAAATGAATCTTTTTATGACCAATCATATACATTTGATATTTAAATGTTTTGATGTTGTTGTGGTTGAATTTGTTTGTCTTTCTGAATCTTTAGCGTCTAATTTGTTGTTCTGCTTCTTTTGCCTTGGTTGTTCTTGTTGTCTTACAGTGGCAGCATGATAGGCAGGGACAAGCCCCTCTACCTCACCTGAAACTGAAGATTTCACTCTGCTGACAAACAACACCAAGGAGTCTACTCTCACAACCACCCCACACCCCCATCCCTGTCCCAGCCCCCTTTATGATGCACACGTTTAGATCCAGTGTACTATTCACACACAGTTTCATGCTTCTCAAAAACTGTCACCACCATTTTTCTTTCTCAAAATAACAAATATTTTTCTCGGTTCATAGATTTTGTGACCATTTTTTTGGACTAGATGACTACTGTCTGCACCACTCATTGTGTTAGCAGTCCCCTCGCTGTTTAAATTTACGAAGCACTTATGATGCATCCCTTCCTCCTCCTGAGACGTGTCTATAAGTCCCATCTGATATGCAGGTCAGGCTGTAGAGCTCCTCTTGTGTCGCCATCAAAAAGTCCCCTCAGGGACCCCATCCAGCTTTAAGTAGAATGAAAAGAAACAAATAAATATACTATCTCCATTTCTGTCATTTTTTTTCTTCTTTGTTATGTTTTTTATTGTTGAAGCTGTCTTATTTATTTCTTGCTTGCAAAAAAATTTGACCTTTATTTTCGTTGTTGCGATTTTTTTTTTAATTCAACTTTTAAATTTGATTTTATTTCTCATTTTTGCCAAACAGTGATGGGCCCTGTAATGTAAACAAATATTAACTAGTATGTTCAGCGTAGGCCTTGATGTTATGGTAGCTTCGCTTATGGGCCGAAAGAATCAACCGCAAATTTTGAAAGGGTAAGAGAAAGAAACCCCCCTTTTTTTTTCCCCCTCCTTATTTTTCTGTTTATATATTAAAGACTTGTTGAGGTCTACCGGGCTGTCACAGTGTGATTGTAAATATTACTTTTATGGGATCAAATTGGCGATTGGAAGTTTGGCTAAAACTGTTTTTTTCGTTAACAGTACATGTATGTTATTGTATGAGAGTGAGAGTATGTTAGAATGTACCACATTCATGACGTGAGCAATTGAGTGTGTGTGTGTGTGTGTGTGTGCATGCGTGCGACTATCTCAGTGTTCGAGTCCTTCTCGTGAATTTTAACAGCCCTGTGCAGCTGGATTTCAGAGGAGTATTTCACACTTTCATTCTTGCATTAAATCTGTGCTCACTGGTGTGTGTGTTTTTTTTTTTTTTCTCTAATAAGGTTCCATCTCAAACCGAATACACAATATGTGTCCTGCAGATCATTAAATGGAAAAGAGCCAGGTGAGAGATCCAGAGCATAGAGACAGAAACGAAAACGCTGTGAGATAAAATGAGATGTAAAAAAATTTCAGGTGGCGGTGCAGAAAAATTATGGCCTCAGAATGCCTGCCCCCCCAACACACGTACTTTTATTTCCTTTTCTGACCATAATGTCGATGTTGGCTCGTCGACGTGCAGGAGTGAAGACCTGCAGAACGTGAACGGAGCCATCACAGTTAGTTCCTGGTTGGTGTTTGGTTGTGTTGAGCTCATGTTTTTAACTTTTGTGTGATTTTGCTGACAAAAAAAAAAAAAAAATCTCATTTTTATCTCTTCTGTGTAGCAGAATTTCAGTTTTAGTTGCTGCAAGACAATAACATTTAAAGTTGTGTAAAAGAAGGAAAAAAAACCTGCCAACTGTTGTTATTTTATTTGTAAATCCAGTATTGAAAAATATTTGAAATGGTTAACAGTACCTTTTTTTTTTTTTTTTTTGCTAGTTGCTCATCAGCTGTTTGACAGGTTTTCTTATTTATGAAAAAAAAAAATCACTTTTGCTTCTTAAAAATGGAGGTGTATTTTTATTCTTATTTTACTTTTTTTGCTTTGGTTTGATATATAATGATGATGATCACGACAATGATTTTATTTTATTATTTTTTTTATATATATATTGGATGCTGCCTTTTTTTTTTTTCTTTCCTTGTCAGCAGCATCAGTTCCTGTCACAATGCTTCTTTTATTTCAAACCTGCCTAATAAAGTTAAAAAAAAGTTTAAAGTGAACACGCCACGTCTTTTTATTTCCCTACGGACTGAGTTCTTATTTTGTATCCAATTAGATGATCACACGTTTTGCTGAAGTCTTGATAATAGCCACATTAAGACACACAAACACCCCCAACTCACTCTCCTGTACTTTAAATTTGCACTTAAGAGGGTCGCATTTGTGTCCTGTATTTATATTTAGCCCTGATGGCATTAACTAATTAACCGTAGACAGAATGTTTAGCAGCCAGCGTGAATATAAACTATCTTAACAAACAGGAGAGCAGATGCGAGAAGACGTTTGCTTTGCTTGTGAAAGTAGTGCATCGTAGGCGTCTAGTGTCGGATAAAGAGAACAAAAAAATGCAATGTGCATACAAACTCAGGCAGCCGTCCAAGTGCTGGTTCACCCCAATTGCGTACAAGTCTTCTAAGAGTCTTCACTAGAAAGGCAAGGAGGGATTGAAATGGAACTGTCACAATCCCTCCATTCAATGTTTTATTAATATGTTTGCGCCCGCCTGCCGACTCTTCTTCACTCGTATTGAATTGGCAAATAGATCATTATTGGACAATTGGAAAACCTGTCACTTTGTGATACGGCACATTATATGAAAATCTCCATCATACATTCTTAATGCAGTGTCAGAAAACGGAGTTTGGATGCTGCCCCCCCCCCAGACACTGTCTGCTGTCTACCTCCTGTCTCCTGCTTTAATGAATATCTTCTAATGACTATCAGTGTTTGTGCGTTTTCTTGTTTTCTGCGTAGATGTTGCCCCTCTCTTTTGAGCTGGTGGCATTAAAAATGGTATGGAAATAATAAATTCAACTTTTTTTTTGTCATTTTACAAAAAGAGAAAACAAAATCATTGCATATATTTCTTCTAGCCGCACAGGCCGTCATTGTTTGTAGTGATTTTGTAGAAAATACAACCAGCAGAGACTATCAATTTGACAGTTGTGTCAGTGCCTTTAATGCCATCCTTCACCCCTGAGCCAAAGTCATGGGGCCAAGTGAAGTGAAAAACAGCAATTTATAGTCGACGATGTCAATATGATTGTGGGATTCAGTGATTCTGTCGTCCGCATACGCTTTAAAATGTCACTGCATCATATTGTATGACAGCAGTAACTGCAGACTAGTCAGTGAGGTATCAAACAGCGTCATAATAAAATTGTATTAAAATGATATGTATATACTTTAGGTATTATTTTACACAAGTTTAGAATTAATATCAAAGTTTATGCTCAATAACCCAGGTTAAAAATGAATAAATAAATAAATCCAACAAAGTTCATTCAGGTCTTCTGGACAGTTTCTTTTTCTTTTTTGAGATGTTTCGTCCTTCATCCAAAGGACTTCATCAATCCGAAGAGCCACAGCAAACTGTCCCACAAGCAGCACACTCACATAGTGGACCAACCAGTTTGCTGGTGATAAGATGGTTTATGGGGCCCGCCCTCTCCCCCATCAACTCCTCTGAGGCAGCCATAGCCAAAGTGGTTCAAAACATCAAAGGCCATGCTCAATAATCCAGGTAAAAAAAAATCCAACAAAGTTCAGTCAGGTCATCTGAACGGTTTCTTTTCTTTTTTCTTTTTTTTTTTTTTGTCTTTTTTTTTTTAAGACATTTTGTCCTTCATCCAAAAGACTTCATCAGTACGAGGAGCCACAACAAACTCAGTCCCACAAGCAGCACACACACATAGCGAGCTAACCAGTGTTCTGGTGATAAGATGGTTTGGACATCCTTTGGATGAAGGACGAAACATCACAACAAATACAAAGAAACCATCCAGATGACCCTTTGTTGGAGTGTTGACCTGGATTATTGAGCATGAACTTTGATGTTTTGAACCACTTTGGCTAGCTGCTACAGAGGAATTGATGGGGTAAAGGGCGGGCCCCAGAAACCATCTCATCGCCATGCAAACTGGTTGGCCCACTATGTGAGTGTGTTGTTTGTGGGACTCAGTTTGTTGTGGCTCCTCGCACTGATGAAGTCCTTTGGATGAAGGATGAAACGTCTCAACAATAAAAACAACAACAAAAAGAAACCATCCAGATTAACTGACTGAACTTTGTTGGGTTTAAAATTAATTTTTTTTAAAGCCATAAGAAAATTAGCTTCAAACTTTACTTGTATGTTTAAAAAAAAACGTCAAAATGTAGAAGCAATCTTCATTTAACAGTTTGAATTTTTTTTTTTTTTTTACCATTGCTTGTTTCCATGTTGATTCTCAGAATTATTAAGACAGATTGAATCAGATGGACAGTGCTCAGATACTTGAAGTAAACCTTGAACTCCAAACACAACCAAACCTCTCGCCGACAAACTGCAGCGTTCAGCCTCAACCTGTCAGTTGCAAACTTTGATGCTGCGATGGAGGAACAAGCAGCAGGAAATGTGGGTGGTTTTAACAAGAAACGGGTTTCGTTTTGTCCTCAGAGTCTCTTAAGGTTTCTTTTTTTGCTGACTGCACAGCACATGATAAAATATTAAGCAGCAGAATGAATAGAATTCAATTATATGGAAAGTCGTATAAAATGTTTCTTTTTAATGTCATTTATCAGAAGTTAGTGTTAATAAAGAGTGAAATGTTCAACTTTTTAAGTTTGTACTAGATTTATAGCTTTTTCAAGGGGTAAACTAGAGTAAAGTTTTTATAGGATTTATTTTCATTTTGTGTACTGGAGCACAAAACCAAACAGAACAGAAGATGACAAAACCTAACACCTCGAGCATGTCATGTGGCAATGAGACAAACCTGCGGTTTCACACCGTAGATGTCAACTTATTCCAACATGTTATATCCACTACAGCAATGTCAGCTTGTGCAACCATTAGTTATTGTGGCAACTGAATATTAATCAGTTTCCTGCTTTGGTTTGATAACAAAGTGCATTATTTAAATTTTTTGCTTCGGCTAAGAGACGTGGTTTATTTTCTCGTTTACTTATAAATGTCCCCGTGAATCATAGTGAAACATCAGGTGATTGAGAATTTCTCTTTATGACTGGTATAAACCAAATTTGAATTTCTCAATATCAAACTGGCTTTAGAGTTTTACATGATCTGTGAGATCATGTGAATGTTATAGGTATATACTTAACTATTGAAATGGTGCTTAGGAACGTCACTGTAACTAAGACCTGGGCTTGAAAGTGTCGCTTTGCTCTTACTTTTTTTTCCACACAGATTTTATTCAGAATCAAAATTTTCTTAACTTGTTAAATAAGATCTAAGTCCCTGACCAACCACATCTAAAACACAGACCAAGACAACGATAGATATGAAAATTGAACTGAGGCATTTCCATCATTTTAAATACAGTATTACGTAGAGCTAAATAATAAACCAACATTTACTATGTAGAATCTGTACAAAAGGCAACAACCTGATGGCTGCTCATCTTGAGCCGGGTTCTGCTGGAGGTTTCTTCCTGTTAAAAGGGAGCTTTTCCTTTCCACTGTCACCAGTGTGCTGCTAAGGATGGGAGGTTACAATTAACTGGATTTGCATGCAATCTGCCTTCTGTACAAATACAAATTTCACTATTTGGCATTTTATAATGCATGTAAATGTTTTCTGACACAAGAGTTCTTGTGACTTGGTGCTATATAAGTAAACTGAATTAAACTGAATCGAGTCTGTTCAACAAATCATATTTTCAGCATCCATATTTTATAAATAAAACCTTTATATTTAAAAAAAAAATCTGCAACGTTGGTGATGTTGTCATGTTATGTGCAAAATAAAATACTTTTGCTTTTTTATGCACGTGAGAAAAGTGTTGTGTGGAGCATTTGGTCAACCACAAGCGAAAGCTATCTTAATCAGAAGTAAAGTTCCCCTTGTATGTACATGTTACCCCTCATGTTTGACTGAGGGTTTTTATAGATCAGGAGTCCTCAGCCCCACAGACAGCCCACAGTATTTACTGACTAAGAGCTAAAATAATAAAGCTGCACATTTCTCACATCTCAGCACTTCATAATTTTTGACTCAAAGTCCAGATGAGTCAGAAAGGGAACCACACATAAAACCATTTTCTCATCACCCTGGCAAGTTGTCTGTGAAACACAGGTCTCGTTGTGCTCTGGATCACCTCAGACTGAAGCCACAGAAACACGGCAAGCCATACGTTGTCACTTTAGGTGTTTGTTAAACACCACAGCTGCTCTATTTGAGCAATATCGCCCACACAGGCGGCACCTTAGATCCTCCAATAACAGCCTGATGGAGAGACTTTCAAATGAAAGACTTGTGAAAGGGTTCAGTTCCAGATGTCTGGGATTTAGGGCTTGTTATGAAAATACAATGTAGTTAGAAGTTTGCATTCAGCTCTGTCATGCACATGGCATGTAATGCTGTTTGAGTAAGCCTGTAGACGAGTTTGGGAAAGGATTCAATGGAATGTAGCGCAACATGTTGGCATGTTGTATAATAAGACAGTCTTACCATTTGGCAGGCAAAAAAGGTCCTTGTTTTTTTTTTTTTTTTTTTTTTTTTTTTTTTTTTTTTTTTTTTTTTTTTTTTTTTATCAGCTCCATAGCAACCAAGCTGTGGAACAAGCTTTGCCAACATACAGTAAACATCACAATACATTCCTGCGATTCCACTGATGTCCTTTGCAGAAATACTGCTATATCCGATTCACAAATATGTAGGGAAATAATTAACAATATTTGATTGGGTTTACGGTTTGATTACACAGTAACTGAAACGTGATCGTCCATTTTCTTTGTTTGGTGGTAGATCACTCACAATCACTTTTAGACCGACGAGGTTTATATAAAATGTGCATACTTGAAGGTAAAGCGGTTTCTTTCTTTTGGGAATTTTTTTTTTCTTCAATGTGCTTTTCATCATCTCAAAGATGGTTCAGAAAGTTTCAGCCTGAAAATAATCCATGAAAATTATGTGCCTGATCTCACTGTAAATAAATTATCTATTATTTAATAAGGCTGAAACTGCAAATTTATGTATTCATTTGTTTATTTACGTCCTTGTTTAACCTGGCAGTTTTAATAACTAAACTTACCTAAACAGCAGTAAAAAAATAATAAAAAATAAAACGGAGTACCATGTTCAACATGTTCTCACGGCACTGCATGCAAATGACAGATCTTTCATGATTATTATTATTATTATTTTTTTTTTTTTTTTTGTCATTTTCACACATTTTAAGCACTTTCAATTGATGCACTGCATCCCAAAACTAGGCTGAAGACAGACATGTAAATAAATAAATACATGTTGTTAGCATGCATAGAAGTTGGTCTTCCTGACATTGTTTAGACTTCTTCATTAAGACCTGTACAAGTTGTGTTTAAACTTTGCTTCGAATAAAGTCTTTATTGATTTGTTTTTAACATACAAACAAAGAAAAGAGAACACAAAGAACAAAAAAGCCTTCCCACACACACCAGATCAGTCACACATACACAAATAAACTAAACAGGCATTGACATGGGTTCCATGTGCAACATTAAAGGTTGCCAAGTGTCCCAAAATCTTTTAACAGAACCCTGCAGCGTAGATATTGTTTTTTTTTTTTTTAAATGAACATCACTTCTCTTGTCCATTGTACATATGCTGGGGGGGAGTGGGTCCTTTCAATTGCACAAAATAATTCTTCTGGCCAGAAGAGAGCCAAAAGCAATCACATCCTTCCCGTAGTTGCTGAAGGACATATCCACAGAGGCCACCCCGAACAGTGAGATGAGTGGTGGTGGTGGGTGCACAGTTTTCCCACATATCCCAGAGAAGGTGTCAAAAATTGATAGCCAGAAAGGCTACAGTTTGGGACAGGTCCAGACTGTACAGAATGCAGGAGTGTACCTGGAGTCTGTTTATAACGATTACATGCGGGGTCCAAGTTGGCTTTGATCTTGGACAGCTTGTCTTTGGACCAGTGCGGTCTGTGCACCACCTTGTATTCAATTTCATCATGTCTCAGACAGATTGAAGATGAGTAAATGTTCTTAATGACCCTTCTCCAGGTTAAGTCTGAAATGGATTCCTCCAAGTCCATTTCCCATTTCAGTTTAAGGTAGTCCAAACTGCTGTCATGGTATGAACCGAGCAGTATCTTGCTGAGGGACCCTTTTGTATCAGATCTGCACTCCAAAATCCCAACCACAAAATGCTTAGAGGGGTACAAAGGAAAACAGTCAGAGTTAGACCTCACAAAATGCCTCGTTTGCATATATCTAAAATACTGTGACTTGTGAAGATTAAACATCTGTACCAGCTGCTCAAAAGAGGCAAAATACCATCAACATAGAGATCACACAGTGAATGCACTCCCCTCAAGACCCAGGTGTCAAAAGCTGTATCAGTTACTTAGGGATTAAATGTTGGATTATTTAACACAGGTGCCACAAATAGTAACTATGTAGAGTTAAAGGCCCTCCTGAACTGATTCCAGATCTTAAATGTCCAGATCACAGTTGGGTTAGAAGTGTAGCTTGTATTGGCTGTTTGAAAGGAGCTGAGAGCAGATTAATGCAGAGGAGAAACTGGAACTAATTGAGGCTCTCTCCAAAGCCACCCAACTGGGAGAAGAAATATCCTTACCCAACCAGAACAATAACACTCTGATGTTAGCTGCCTAATAATGTATTAAAAATGTTTGATCACTTTTGTTTTTTAAAGGATTAGAAATCCCCACAGTCATGTTAAGCATGTGGACAAGGTAATGGGACAATAAAGGAGCTAGAATATTTGATTTGTTATTAAAACATATCACTGGAGCTGCAGTGGTCTTCATTATCAGAGTGAAGATTCTTGTGAGGAAATAAAGAGCAGAGCACATTTTTGTTACTTTTCAAATATTTTTTTTTTCTATACAGTAGTCGCAGGGATTAAGTTCCACACACCCCTGTAGTAAGTGGAAAAACACAAACTAAGAATGTTATATATATACAGTAGTCTTTATAAACCCTTCCCACACTCTTGCAATGTTCTAAACTCTTAAACCTATATAATTTTAACATCATAAGTATATGTACTGTACAGTACTGCAAAATTTTACTCACCAGCTTTGCAGAAAAGCAGCTCGGTTCCAGTCTGGCTCGGTTCCAATTCGACAAACCTACCCTGCATTGATGAAATCCACACTGTTCTCAATACTTAAACCTAAGTAATTTTAACAACATGCATATACTGTACATACTGCATAGTAGCTACTGCAGATTTTTTTATATGGGGACTCACCAGCCTTGGTCTGGTTCTGATCAGGTTATGATCATCTCTCTCTGAAGCCATTGAACACTAGACATTTTTGGAGAGAGCCAGACCTTCGGAGAGCCAGCAGAAAACCACACAATGATCCCAATCTAATCTAAATAATCCAGAGAAATCTGGATGAAAAAGTCCGGGTGAGCTCCAGAGAAGACACCGGACCTCCAAGCAACACCTCCCCACTCGAGAGGCTTCATGAGCAGCACTCACTCAGAGCTGCACTCAGATTGACTGATGAGGCTGGAAGTAGATCTGATCTGGTTCTGATTGTCTGTCTGCATCCACTGAGCGTCAAAGTCGCAATGCATAAGGACCAAACTTTTTAGATAGGTTTGGATAGGATCAAAACTTTCCCTCCATTTTCAGCAGAAAGCAGCTTCCGGAAGCACTGTTGGCTTATGGGTAGTGTAGTTCTTTGACTGACCTTACAATATAGGCTTTTTGAAAGAAAACTACAACATGGTGGTGCCTGTCCTAAGTACTTTTTTCGTTAACTTCTTATTCCATGCTGTCCGTACTGTTCCAATCACAAGAGTAATATTAAAGTTGACAATCGTTGAAAACCCGCGAAAGAGCAAGACCCCAAAAGTCAAACCACGAAGTAGCGACAGACTAGTACAGAAGTTGTCTCAAATATGTCAATGATTCTGAGCTCTCATAACAACGCTGGCAGTAATAAACAACAAAACATTCATTTTTCAGTTTGTAAATGGTAACAATTTCTATGGACGAAAGAAATTATGTCACATGAAACAGTGTCTTTTACCTACACAATGACAAATTGACCTCTCTGAACATCAGAGTGAAGATTCATCAACAATGTCAATCTCTTTTTTTAAATACAGAAGTGTGCATGGCTGCATTCCAGAGGATTTTGTTCCCAGAGGATTTTACACCATCAGCAAATACACAACATCACAGCTTCATCAAAAAAAAAAAAAAAAAGCTTATCAGCTCTGACCAAATTCAGCTCTCGAAAAATTGTTACATTTCTGGCAATTTCTTTACGAAATATGATGAACCTAAATGATGTCATCATTGATTTGAGTTAAAGCTAGCAAGAAAGTTAAAGTGAAGACAAACTAGATTGTCTCGTTTGGTCACTGTAAGCTCCATTGAGCCTGACACATGGCACGTTAAACTCAAGTAGTTTCTCTCTCTCATTAATTACGGTGTTTTTGTACCTGCAGGATCCACAACGCTCTTTGCATGATTGTAATTTTCAGATTTCAAATCCAATAAATCGCTCCATCTTTAAACCCCTCTCACTTTCCATTTGCGTTGGTGTGATAAACTTCTTTTTTCCTCCTGAGAGACATTTGTTTTCGTCAGCTGGATCTGCATTCATTAGACTCAAATCCACCAAAGTGTTTTCCCTCTCTTTGCTTTAGTTTCAGCCCTGTCCATGTCTCTTCTAAGTAATGATACTTTCTATCACTCTGAAGAGTTTTCAATCAGCCTACCTGGTTTTAAAGAAATTGACTTCAAAGGCTTGGAGCGGCTGAAAAATGAGGATTGAATTCTAACTTGGGATTAAATTTGAATCATTCTGGTGTAAGTCATTCTCAGGGAGCAGCAGGTTCCTCCGTACAAACCATAAAGAAGGTTACAGTGTGACAACAGGTTTTACAAATCAATGCAAAAGTGTTTTAACTTGTGTTATTTCAAAGATGTAGTGGATTACCTGCAAAACAATGTTAGGCATTCATCTGCAGCAAGAATAAAAAATGAGAAGAGATAAGAGATTTTATTCAAAAAAACCAATCTGTTAATGTATTTTGGTTTGGTTATGGACAAAAAGTGAAAGAATTCCTGCCCTCTATTCACATATTATTTATAACTTATATTGAGCATGATTTTGGACCATATTATATTTTGTTTTATTTAGTTTAAACTGCCAAAGTGAACAAAAGATGGCCATGTTCATAAAAGAGCTGCTTGAGATCAAGAAGTTTGATGTACATATATAAACTAAAATTTGTTAAGTAAATAATCCAGGTAAGTGTTTCGTTTGAGCAGCTGGTACAGAGGTTTAATAAGGACGTCATAGTTTTTTTTTTTAGATATTTGCAGTTGAGACATTTTCTGAGGTCTAACTCTGATTGTTTTCCTTTGTACCCCTCTAAGCATTTTGTGGTTGGGATTTTGGAGTACAGTTCTGATATTAGGGTGTCGCTCAGCAAGATCTATACACTGCTCAATTCATACTATGAGACCAGTTTGGACTCCCTTAAACTAAAATGGGAAAGGGACTTGGAGGAATCTATATCAGACTCAATCTGGCAAAAGAGCATTAGGAACATTTACTCATCCTGAATCTGTCTGAGACACTCTGTAATTCATTTCAAGGTGGTGCACCGGTTGCACTGGTCCAAAGACAAGATCAAAGCCAACCTGAACCCTGCATGTAATCGTAAACAAACTCCAGCTATACTCATGCATACATTCTGGACCTGTCTCAAACTGCAGACTTTTTGGTAATCTATTTTGACACTTTCTCTGGGATATGTGGGAAAACTGTGCACCTACCACCACTTATCTCACTGTTCGGGGTGATCTCTGTGGGTACGTCCTTCAGCAAGTACGAGACGGAAGTGGTTGCTTTTGGCTCTCTTCTGCCCAGAAGACTTGTTTTGTACCATTGGAAGGACCCACAAATTGCACATTGGATAAGAGAAGTGAAGTATCATATTCATTTAGAAAATATTAGATACACCCTGAAGTGTTCTGTTAAAAGATTTTGGGACACTTGGCAGCCTTTTGTGTTGCTTCTCGTGAAAGAGGGGAGAGGTGGGAGTTTGTTTTTTTGTTTTTCATGTTTTGTGTTTATAGTAAAATCAAAAATCTATTAAAAACAATCTTTGATTAAAAATGTGTTTTTACATCAAGCGTGGACCTGCAATTCAAAATTCCATATCCATATGTCTGTAAAACAAATGAAACTTGTCTAAACTACACTGTTTGATGAAGTTCCTTTAAACCATGTTAGCTATTTATCTAGACTGTTCCTGGGGTTTTTGATCTGCTCAGAGACGGGACTATAATGAAATTATGACCCATTTCAGACTGGGTTAACCTGGGCCAGCAACTCTGAAAAATCTCCCAGGGATTCCATATCCGTCAAGGAATAGTTTATTTTTGCTTGCTGCATCATGTAGAAAGGCTTTTGAAGCACCGTCTCATTTTTCCCTTACACGTCAAGTCAGGTAAGATCCATTGAGATCACAGTTAGTCACGCCCCCTCATACACGTGACAGGTTGAGCTCCCCTTCTGCGAAAGGAGGAGTCTAGGGCCCTATAAATCTGTAATGACATGGGACATCAGCCCTTCCTGTTTGTGCTTGCACCATAAACCGGAGAGGCCAGCGCTGCAAACTGTAACATTTCCTGCCTTGATTTTAATACAGTTGGTAAAACTGATTTCATGTTTCCTTGATTTATTATAGTGAGTTGCCGCTTCTGAGGGAGGTTCGAGCCGGAGAACAGCGGGGGCTGGAGGCGGGTACTTGGATCTGAGAGGGTGCCTCTGGGTAACCGAGGACCCACAACCAGCCCTCGCTATAACAGCTTGGTGCCTGAAACGCTGAACTCCTGTCTTTAGAAGTGGTAGCTCGTTTTTTATTGTTTAATGGTGACACAGTGGCAGATAAAAGTTTATATACCTGACCTTTTTTTTGCCTGGGCACGCGCGGGAGCGGGCTGGGAACATTAGCAACTTGCTAACTGGACGTGGTCCGTGAATGTTAAACACATAAACACACAAAACACTATTTTCCCCTGTTCTTAGAACATTTTATGCCAGATTTCATAGTTTGGAATGAGTAAAAATAATAAAATGAAATAATTTCCTGTAGAAATGCATCGTGATTTGTTTACTATGTTCAGCATGGTCTCCTGTAAAACGTTCAAAAGACACAGCTGCTTTGCATATTTCGTTTTTGTTTTTGTTACATGAATATACGTATAAACCCAAAATTTCTTTATCATAGCATTAATTGAAACTGCATAAAATGAACCAGTTTGAACAAATTATGAAAGTCTGGTTTTTGAAGGCTGAAAAGTGTTAACCTGTTTTATACTGTCCACATCCAAGTGACACAAGCTTCTCTCTCATCCCATGAAAAACAAATCAAATAATTTTTATGCACTTCTTGTTCTGATTACGAAAACAACAGTTAATGAAATGCACTTTTTTCACAATTTCTACAGCATGTCTGGAGTCGTAAATTGTCTGCACCTATAAACCATCATCAATGACGAACATGTCTGAAAAGCTTGCTCATCAGTACAAAAACAACTACAGGTACTTTTGTTGTATTTATACATCGAAATGCATCTTGATCATTGATTCTTTAGCTATTATATTGGAAAAAATAAGCATGTTTTCATAAAAAGCTATTATGAATAAAAGTAAACAGATTTGCTTGTAATAATAAAAAACCCTACGGAATGCTAACATGTTAGCGGCCCAGCAAAGAGCTCACTCATCTACAGAACTGCTTTAATCTGAACCATTATTTTATAACACTGCAATTTAATTCATCATTAGTTACTTTAATTACATTCGTTAAACTACCAGCTATGTAATGACTTAAATCCCATTTCGCTCTCATATCAACTCACATTCAGTTCGAAGCCTCGACTATTTCTGCTTGTCAGCCTCTGATAACGAACACCGCAGAGGCTTTTGGAAAACACACATTTCCTTGCGTTTCTTTTGAAAAATGGATTATCAAATTAAAAGCAACTGCTCAATAGCAGCTGCAGTGAGGAATGCTTCCCACTTAATTGAATTAGGGTTTTCATTTCTGTAATTTCTGTGTTTGTTTTTGGCAGCTGCCATCTGTTTGCATGGGATCGGCTCTATTAATAAGCTATTCAGATTGAGGAAAGGGCTTTATTCCAGCAACTGTTTCTCACCTCCTCCCTATCTTTCTCTGTCTGTCTCTCTCTCTTTTTCTGTGTCTCTTTCCCTCTCTTTCTCACTTCCGAGCTCGTTCAAACGATTGTCATGGAAATCATTAAAGGTGCCAAAGCGCAGACAAAAGAAGACGCTTTAACACACACCTGAGCCAAAAAGAACAGAATTGTAGTCTAATTATGATGGGAACAATTAAGACTGTGCATATTTATTGACAGGGGACTTCACACTGGAGCATATGCTCATGAATACTGGAAAATAAAAAAGAGAAGTGTGTACTGGGAAGGATGCTGTTAAATCTGATTGTTTCTACGAAGCTGATGAGACAAGAAAAAAAGCATCTAAACGCTAAAAGATGTACAAATGTTTCCTTTTTTTCAAAATCTCACTGTCATTTACTTGCATCTTTCTGAGATATCTGCCTAAATCCTTTTGCAGAAAAAAAAATCTTAAGTGCACTTGTCATCAACCTACACGAACCCCATTTTCTTTCCTCTTTTTTAATATATTCTTTATTCTTTCTTGTTGACAGCCACAGACTCCTTTTCAACATTCCAAGAACAAGAAAGTCCAATCTGGGCTCAGCTCTGTATTCTGATCACACACCTCTCTCCCCCAGTAATACAAGTCTACTTTAAAATTCATAACTATATTTGGGAAGACTAAAAAGGTGCCCTGATGGAATATTTCCAAGGAGCTTACTTGAAGGAAAATACCATTCGCTTTGGATTATTTATTAATCTTAACCTGGTTGTTAAGACATACAGAAGTAATAACATAAAATAAAAAATAAAAAAACACTAAAATAAAACAAGTTACGTCTCAGCATGAAATTAGCAGCTATGATTCCTGCCTCTAGGAGGATGGGGGGTGGAAAAGGAGGGAATGAAGGGAAACAAAAAGACTGCTAGAATCCTTGTCAAAGTTAGAAAAGAGTCAGCTCAAGTCTCCTCTCATTTTCTGCTTTGCATTTCCTCTCGTCGTCTTCTGCCTGGGAGGCAGTTTGAATTGAATCAAACAACCTAGATTGATTAAGCTCGGATGAATGACTTTCCAATGACACAGGGATTCAGCAGCAGCCTCGGCCCATCCCTCTGTGCAGATTTGACATGGTTATTGAGGAGTTGATGTGAAAGTGATTGCACAGTTTGTTCCTCTGGAATATATGTAAGATTTAATTTTATTTTATTTTATTTTATTTTTTTTTTTGTTTAGTTGTTTAATTTTTTTTCCATTGTGGGAGCTTCATT
>JARVLU010001354.1:22972881-22988962 GCA_031762415.1 Simpsonichthys santanae
CGCCCGCCCCCCCCCCCCCGCTACAAGCACCCCCTAAAGGGCAGATTCTAAAATTGCTACTGCAACTAACTATGACAAAACAAGCATTGTACTGACACTAAGACTTCAATGCAAACAGAAACACAAACTAAATATTTATTGCAAATTAAAACCTACCGTAAATGCCCAAAAAGCTTGAAATTTTAACATGATGTGGTAAAGGTTAGCTGAGATTTAGCTATAATAAATCTGACAGGTTGGGTGCATCGTTTGTGACACCACACAGCACATCCTACTTAACCAGATGCATTAATATTCCTCTGAACAAGTAGGAAAACATGCCTCGAGTCAGCCAGAGAGTGACAGCACTGCTGGTGTAAGAGTGACAAGGTGGTGTCTTTCATGTCAAAATAATTTAGTATCAGCATCAAATGGATGTAGTGTGCATTAAAAAGCAGCTAATAGAGATGAACAACTGGAGCAACCCTTTCCCCCCAAATACAACTCTTTCACATTTTGTCATCCTCCTCGTCACATCTACCTTCAGATTTTCCTCCCAGACTGAAATACCATGTACTGACACGACTGCTGAATAAACATATTTGACAATTTCTAGCAAAAATAACCATTAGTATGTCTGCCACTCCACCACAGCTCTTTTTTTTCCTCCTTTCCTACATTTCTTACTCTGACTTTTCATGTCAGATACTTCAACACCCTCCAGCTGGTGGCCTGTCACTTCACTGACAGGTGGGTGGCAGTGGAGGAGATAAGGTGGGGCCGCTCATGCTACTCATGGCAGGTAAATGAGAGGTACTGGCACACACAATAATGACATGTGCCTAATTAGGTAATTTTGTGCTAACGGTGCGTTTGTTGGAAGAAAACTCCTGTCAAAGAATTCGGCACAATCAGCACGTCGTAACTTCATCTAACTTTTTAGCCAGGTTTATTACCGTCAAACTAACAAAAGGTTCAATGGAAATTTAAAAATAATGTAGGGCAGGTTATCAAAGTCCAAATTTACAAAAGGAGAACATAATAGGTAGTGATTTTGTTTTTTACTGCACAACACGTTTGTCGTGAAACACATCTTCATATGTACATCAATACAGTCAAAATTCAAAGCCAAGAATTCCTTGAAGGAATTAAGTCAATTTTGAAATTGATGAAGTCTTTTTGATTAAATAAAAAACGTTTTCACAAAAAAAAAAGAAACCGTCCAAAAGACCTAACTTAACTTTGTTGGATTTTTTTTTACCTGGATTATTGAGCATAAACTTTGATGTTTTGAGCCACTTTGGCCACGGCTGCCTCAGATGAGTCGACAAGGGGAGAGGGCGGACTCCAGAAACCATGTTATCACCATCAAACTGGTTAGTTCACTATGTGAGTGTGCTACTTATGGGACTAAGTTTGTTGTGACTCCTCAGATTGACGAAGTCATGGTCAAGGTTTCTTTATTGTCATTCACATCATATGTGGTACATGTGGTGGAACGAAATTGTGTGGGTCCCAATTACATCCAACAAAAGTATAAATTGTAAAGAATAACAGTAATAAAATCGAATATATGAACTAAGAAATACTCCAAACTAAGAATACACTAATCACTAATAGTACAGAAACAATACGCCAAACAACAGCAGCACGAACATGAGTCGGTGTGAGCAGGTGAGTACAAATTAACACAGCAGCATGAAATAAATCAGCAGCATGAGATCATCAGCATGTATAGTCAGCAGCACATAACAACAATCAAGTGGCGTTAGTGATTTTTTTTTTCTTTTTTCACAGAGATAATCCGGATTAGGGATTCATGAGTCTATCAGCTTCAGGGTAGAAGCTGTTCCTCAGTCTAGTGGTTCTGCACTTAATGCTCCTCAACCTCCCGCCTGAGGGGAACGGGGCAAAACGTGTGTGATGTGTGTGCTGGGTGAGTGGGGTCCTTCATGATGCAAGTTATTTGGATGAAAGACAAAACATTTAAAAAAAAAAAAAAAAGAAAGAAAGAAACTCCCAGAGGACCTGACTTACTAGTAACTTTGTTGAATATTTTGACCTGGATTATTGAGCATGAACTTTGATCCTTGAAGGAACTCTTATCGCCTGTTTCCTTTCGGGACAGAGTTTCAGACTATCAAATTTTGTTGAGAAATACAAACCTCCCCAAAAACCTGCATATAAATAATTGCATTGACAAGTGGGTCTATCTAGAGACCAAAAGTCTGGCTTCCCAGCCTCACTTCTTAAATTTAGGCATGCAAGTAAAGGTTGCCTCCATGCTCTTCTGAAAGCCGGGGTGGGCTCCCTAAAATTAACACGAGTGGAGCACTCTACTCCCAGCCACATAGCTTTCATCTTTAGTCAATGACAACTGACGGCTGCAGACTGCTCCACTCAGCTGTTCACAGTGTGGTGTCAGCGAGGCCACAACAACTTCTGTCTTCTTTCATTTGCATTTCTCTGCTTCAGTCTGACACATTTTCTTCCCCCCCACCGCTATTTCCTCTTTTCTCATTTAACTTCTTTGGCTACCTCCATGCCTCATCTAGTTTATAGCATGTTCTTTGTGTTTGTGGATTCCTTCTCTTTTGTTGTTGTTGTGCTCTTTCTCCCTTCCTTGCATGAGAACAGGCAGCACAGACAGGCTGCTAGTTATGACGTTGTTTTAATAACACGCTGTCCAAATTTTCAGAACCTTCCGGTTGTGAGCAGGCGGACATCACATTTATGCCGTCAGGATCTTGCTCTGTTCTGTAGAAGCCGACAGTACTGGAAGAACTGAACGAGCAGCTTCAACAGTTAGACATCGCTGAAACGTGACGATGCAATTTTACAATCGTCCTTAAAAATCCTGGGCTTCAGCACTGGGAGTCAAGTGTTTCCCTGTGATCACAAATGTGCCAGAAGGGGGAGGGAGGACTCCAACTCTCACATGCATGTTCCAACACATACTGCATATAGCCAAGATAAAACATATCTTATCACATCTTTTACTGCATTGTTGGGATAGCCCACATGTTACAACCAAAAATGCCTGATGCTAAGGAATCCCAGCTTCAGTGTGGGTCAGAAGAATACAGTTTACATGCAACTGCTCTAACAGTACACAAGCTTCATTATGGAAGAAATGTGAATTACAAAGAATACAAAATATACTGTTGATTTAAATCTATGGTGCACTTGTCAATTAGAGTTAAACAAACACATTGATCCTATAGCCACCTCTATAGGATCAATGCTATTTTTTTATTACTATCCTTTTGACAACACAATCATTTGAGCTCTTATTTACATTGCTTCTCTGTGCAGATCCATCCATTCTCCTTCATATTGTGATTGCATCACAAAGATAATGGTCTGGTAATGTAGAATGAGGCAACAGGATGATGAAAAGGCTTTTATCAGCTTTGCTGGGCTACATAACACAAATATGTTAGCCCGGCTTGCAAGACTGAGGGGTCGTAGCATCTTCTTATTGACAGGGTATAGGAGCAACATCGATCCAGCAGCTTCGGTCCACGTATGAGCTGTACATCACCTTTGCACAGCTGCAAACAACTTTAATCAGGAACATTAACTTTTAGCCAGAAATCTTTGTGGAAACTTGGCTTATTTTTCAGCCTGTAAGTTCTTTGCATAATTTGCATGCCCTGCGACTTATACGTGACTTATTTACCAGTATATTTTTCCCCCATATTAAAAAGAACAATTTATGGTTGAGATGTGGCCGTTTTTATTCATTCTGACATTGAAAATATTGAACACTACCATTTTCAGCCGCTAGATGGCACTTGAGTAATATGGCATGCCGTTGTATCATGTAATAAGTAAAAGTGGCTATTAATGGCACAATCGGCTTGCCACACAAAGCCACCTCCATCCAGCTCCAGGATCATGCCTGGAGCAACCGTCAAATCAGCTTAATTTCGCTGCACCACCCCGACGAAATGCAGCTAGTTTGACCATTGAAGTGCATTCATTAAGTAAAAGTTCAACTGAGACACACCTTTGCTTTAATATCGAGCAAACAAATAATTGTTTTAGGTGCTTATCTTGCTAAATTTTGAGGAAATGCGCAGCGTTCCTCCTTCTTGAGTTCCTCCCTCTGCGTGTTCCCGGAGCACAGACACAGCAAATATTTTTGAAATGCAGCGGATGTGACTGTCAAAGTGCATTTATGAAGTAAAATTTCAACTGAGACACACATTTACTATAAAGCTGAGCAAAAAAACAATTGTTTTTAGGTGGTTATCTTGTTAAATTTTCAAGAAATGCACTGCAAATGGTCCCTTTGCGTGCTCCTTACTTCCGTGTAACTTTTTTTTAATGCAGCTGATTTGACCGTCAAAGCGCATTTATTAATGAAAAGTTCAACTGAGACACACCTTTGCTATAATTTTGAGCAAATAGATAAATGTTTTAAGTGCTAATCTTGCTAAATTATTGTTAAAGTCTTCCCATGAACGCTTCCGCGGCCGCCATTTGGCAGCCAATCAATTTTTGGCAGAACACTAGCCAACATTTCCAGGTTGTCAGTGGTGATGCGTAACAAACGCTTCATGTCAGTGGTGATGCATAATAGATGCGACTTATATGGCGAAGTGATGTATTTATGTTTTTTTCCCATTTTATTAGACATATTTGGACTGATGTGACTTATAAGGTGGTGCGACGTGTACGGTGGAAAATACAGTACTTCAGTCATTGAACACTTATTCATAATGCTGAACCAAATTTATTAATCAAACATCTAGTTATTTACTATGAACAAATTATATGCACATTCCTATACATAGTACAGTAATATAAATATAATTTGAAGATTTGACCCAAAAAAATTCTGAATCATGCATTAAAAAAATGAAATAAACTGTGTCAAAACTTCAGTTTGTCCCTTGGGCAAATATGATTTTTGCAAAGTTTCAAGACAACATAGATTTGCTGGTCAAGTCAAATTACTTTATTTTTTTTTAATATTCCTTCAGACAATACTTTTGGTACGAAAGGATTAGTGTTGTGTAATACTAAAGATAGACCAATTAATTAGCAGACCGGTTCTAATTTGCTGATATTGGGCCACTTGTAAAAAAAAAACTGTCAGTCAGATATATATATTTAATCAAATAGAAAGTACTGTATTCTATATTAATTTGGCAGTGCAAGTTCCATATGGGTTGGTAAATATATGTTTATTTAACTGGTCAACAACCAGTTTAATGGAGCTAAGACAGTTTCTGAAGTCCAAAACCATTTGGTTTCACCGTGTCTTCACCATTAAAAAACATCTGAGCAGCATCAAACTGGTTGACCCACTAAGGTGTTATTCATAAGACTGAGTTTGTTGTGACTCCTCAGACTGATGAAGTCTTATAGATGAAAGATCAAACGTTCCAACAAAAAGAAACCGTCCAGAAGACCTGACTTAACTTTGTTGGATATTTTTTTTTTTCTGGATTATTGAGCATGAACTTTGAAATTTATTATTCCCAATTTAAATATACATAATTAATAAAAATATATAGTTGACCCACTTCATGCACTTTAATATGACTTCATTCATCTTTATAGTTATAGTAAAACTGCAGATCATTTAAGTTGTGCCCTTTAATCACAAAATCAGATCATGTGTCACTGAGACAAAAAAAAAAAAACTCCTGTTTCTGTCTTTGGAAGTCAAAGAGTTGTTTGTGTCACTGATACAAGAGTAAAGTTTATTTCTCTTTCTTGGATTAAACTGACCTATAACCAAGACATTTCACATGTTTCTTCTCATGTTTGTTGGTGACTGTCAAACATCCAGCCTGGTCAGGTCCTGAGCACCAAAATGGTTCTCTAAAACCCCAGCTGTCATGTTTCTAACTACTTCAACGCAACTTCATGAGCTCGAACCAAGTTGTCTTCAAAACTTGCTCAACTCAAACAGACTGCGTGTGTTTTTCAAACTGCGCCCATTTAAAGTTGGGAGAACTTGCGCGCAGTTCGCCAAACTCTCGGGACTTCCCAGCAGCTGACTGGTTCTGCTCGCGCTCCCGAGTCCCATCTTACCTTTGATACTGATCCCGAGTCCCCCCACGTCCTGCTTGGTGACCCGCACCGTGCGCTTCACGTTGCTGATGGTTTCCGGGACCGGGGACGAGCTGAGGTTCGGGGGGTCTCCGTTGACAGCACCTGCGGGACTCGGGCCGGGCTTCGCCGGCTCCTCGGCGCCCTCGCCGGGGTTCACGGTGAGCGTGTCCTCGGTGAGCGTGGCCAGCACCCGGACCCAGCGGTCCACGCTCAGCCGGAGTTCCAGGAGTCCCGTTTTCTGCGCCTTCATCGCGGCAGCCATGTTCAACGCATTCCTGGAATAACTCTAGACGGGCTGGCGGTCCTGTACAGGGAGGGGGTGGAGGGCTGGGGACGGGGGGCATGCAGAGACGCACACACTCTGAACACTTTCTCTCCCTGCAAGGAGCTTCATGCAGAAGCAAACGGCAAAGTTAAGAACGAGCAGTGTTGACACGCTCGAAGTCCAGAGTTTCTTGTTGAGTTCATTCATCGACTGTGCCATTTATTTATTTATTTATTTATTCAACTAGGCAGGCTGCAGACATGTCCAGAGCTCATGCATATTCAGGTGCTCTGTCATGAGGAAAACAGCATCAATATGCTTCCAGTGGCTCAGATCAGGCATGAAATCTACATGCAGGCTGCAAGAACAAAAGAGAAACCCAGTTGAGATGAACAAATGCATAGATTTGTGACACCTGGTTCAAGACATTACCGCGCACCCAGTGGTGTCGTCTACATTTTTGGGTATAGAAACCAAAGTACACTGTAATCGTCAATTTATTTTGGTTTTTAAGAGTAGTGAACGTTCCCAAATTTCTCTGATGCTTATATTTGAACAAACTTTGTACAACAGTTGGCTTTGTATTATTTGTACCTGCATCATGAAGGACCCCACACACCCAGCACACACTTTTTGCCCCGCTCCCCTCAGGCAGAAGGCTGGGGAACAACTAAGACTGTTAGACTCATGAATCTCTAACCAAGATAATTACTGTGAAAATCACGGTGAAAAATCACCTGCTATGTGTTACTATATGTGAAAAATCATTGTAATGCAAGTTGGTTGTTGATATGTGCTGCTACTTTGTGTTACTGTGTTCATTGGTCCTCAGCTGCTCACAGACTCATGTTCATGCTGCTGTTGTTTTGGCATCTTTTTGTACTACTAATGTATTCTTGGTCTTGTGAATTCTTAGTTAAGTGAATGCAGTCTTTGTTCATAACTCGGATCTTACTAATGTTTTTTCTTTACAATTTGTGTTTTTGTTGGATGTAACTGGGACCCTGCGTACATAGTTTTGTCGCGCCTTATGTACCACATGTGGTGTGTATGAAAAATAAATCTCTGTTGCTGACCCTGAAAAACATGTTAAATAATTTATAAAACAGGATCAAAGCAAAACATATTCAAGTATTAAGTAGTACAGAAGTATTAATTATACAATAATTAGCTGGATAAGCAAATGTATAAACAAGCACTGCATACCGATAGATTGTAACAGAAGCATTTAGCTGCCATTTAACATATCAATGACACAATGCTTAATGGTATGTCATGTATCACTGGGTGCTTTTAAGTGGGTATACTGAAATTCTTAAGCTTTTCTAGTGGGTATACTCCGTATACCGGCGTATCATGTAGACTACACCACTGGGTGCACCAGATTATAAGGTGCATTAAGCAAAACAAACAGTCAGATAAGTCATACTTTATTCAGCTTGTTCACAATAACCATATAAAATCAGTTTGAGGTCAGTAAGCACAACCAGAATTAATACATAAGGTGCACCTGATTATAAGGCTCACCGTTGATTTTTGAGAACAATTAAAGGATTTTAAGTGTGCCTTATAGTCTGAAAAATATGGTATTCAAAAAGTCAGGTAGAGAAAAAAGCACAAATGAAACTGTCTGTCATTCAACATCATTTTGAGTAACTGGAAAGCTTTCTTCAGATAATGTCATGGTGTTTAATAAAATGACCAAAGCTTGAGCACATAGTTCCACAAGAGTTTCCAAAATAAAAATAAATAAATAATAAAGACTCAAACATGATGTAAAACTTGGACTTTTGGCTTTCTTTAATAGGTATAGGAGCTTGGGGCCAATGATGTGAGTCAAGATGTAGGTCTTAAAATTTATTTTGTTTCATATGTCATGAGCAGTTTTGTAAGGAGAGCACTACAAGCATTTTGCTTGACTTTGTAGCTCTTATGATTTTTTTTTTCTAAAACTATATATATTTTTTGTATTTACAGATTCAGAAAACATACACAAGTTTGTGATACAAGCTGCTGGGACAGTCTATCATCCTGATTCTGTTTTGTACCTCCAGCCCTTCAGCTGTGTGTGGACCCAGAGTTGCATCTGCCTCACAGCAGGTGAATCAGCAAGGAAGTCCCAGCACCCAATAATAGAAAACACCCTTCTGGGTGGGCTGCTGGGGGGAAACAAGTTTGGTGCAATGACTGAATGTTGCTTTTAAACCAGAATGAATGACTTAAAGACATCTGTTGGCATCCCTACAATATGGAAACAACCAATCAGTCATCCTTTACTCCTTTTTAATATAAATTGGGATTTTGTTTACCATACTGCAAATTGTGTGACTACTTAAATTTTAATTAAAATGTACATTACTTGCAGCCATTGAACATTATGCACAGGCTGCATGACTGTAATATAAATACAGTTGGTTCTTAGTGCTCTGTTACCATCTAGTGACATAATTGGTACATTACAACAAGGTTGAACTCAACCTGCACTGATTTTCTGTCATCAGTTCAGTTTATTTAAATAGGGACAGTTTTCATCAAGTCCTTCCATGGCACTGTAAAATAATAAGGTCCAAATCATATAGTTCAGAACCAGATTCAAATCAGAATACAGTCAAATCAATTCACTAAAATACAATTAATTTGCACAGAGTGAAATATGAAATGACAGTAATCTAATTAAATCAGCAGCTTGTAGTAAATGCTTCATTTTTTATGCAATACTGTACTTCCTTATGAGCAAGTATACTGTATATGAAGGATATTAAATTTCGGACTCTTTGAAACGCATAAAAACTGCATTTAAATTTATAATTTTACACTGAAAACAGAGAAGGTGAAGGTGTTGGAAAAGTGCACATTAGACTATAACATTTGCTACTCATCAACAATATGACTTTGTTGTTGTTTACCTTAATAACAAGAATTCAAATAACACTAAAACTAAACAGTGTTTTTTTTTGTTTTGTTTTGTTTATTTGGGGGATTTGTTTTTCCGCCAATATCATACTTAATTTAAATTGGTTTTCAAGCTGACGCTTAAGATTAAAACTGTTTTCATTGTGTCACTTGACTGATTTAGCACCACAATCTGTCAATGGATTAGATGCACCACACATATTAAGTTCAAATCTGACCATATGGTCCATAGAATAGCTAAGACAAAAAAAAAACAAAAAAAAAAGAAAAAAAAGAGTACATTAAACATTATTAAAACTGTACAAAGCTGTAGATTATCTTGAGATGTTTTTTTGTTTGTTTGTTTGTTTGTTTTTTGTTGTTTTTTTAAAGAAAAAATGCTGTTTATTCAAATATTCAGTGTTTTAATTTTGAGGTTTTTACAGGGTCATTGCGTTTATCTTTGTGTTTCAGGTCTGCTTTAAACATGACATAGTAAAAATAACTTACTGACAAGTAACTTTACTGACAGCACTTTCATCAACACTCATTTTCCAGCAAGCTATACATATTTTATGTATTTTATCATTTTGCATGACTTAACATTTAGCTGTTTATTTGCATTTTATGTTATAAAACTCATATAGGTGAGTTTGTTGCGGCACCTCTTGCCGGCACAGTGATAAAACATCACTCAGACAATTTTATTTAAAAGTTGTACACAATTTCACTGTTGACTGGAGAAACTAATTAACTAATAAGAAGAAAAGAAAATGATTTAACTCGTTGCTTTATGACGTTTCATCACACTTGTTTGTAACTGTTGTTAGTGGAATGCATTGTTTACCATAAATCTCAGAAACAATGGAATCAAGGCAGCGGCGCTTGATTTAAGCCGTGCATCTACCTAATGATGCGGTTTTTTGTATTATGACAAAAGGTTTGACCATCTGACCCCCTGTCTATACATCTGTCAGTTTATTACTTTGTGATTTGTTTGGCAGGTGGCCAGCCTATACGCTTTCAAAAGCGTAGGGTGGGGAGCAGGAGGATTTGATCTGGCTCAGATTAAGAGAGATTTTCTCGCACAAAACAAACAAAAGTAGTTTGATTGTTCTGTTTAAGACCAACAATCGTTGTTGTTCCAACGGTAATTTCACTGTAGGTTTGGTTCCATGTCATTGGACTTCCTATCACATCCATTTTCTGTAAAGAACAGTAAACATTTTAAAGCATTCACAAGCATTAACTGCGTCACTTTCAGGCTAAGAACTTGTGCCTGGATGTTGTATTTTAAAAAGTCACAGCTTTTAAGAAACCAGATTTTTAGTACAAATTGTTATGGGTTCTGAGGCCTTTAGAATATGACTCGTAAACATGCAAACAGTCCTGAGCTCAAAGTTCAGCTTCTGCTGTTTTTACATTCATTTTGAAACAGTCGGCTTGTAAAAAATAAAAAATAAATCAAAGTCAAAATTGTTGGAGAAAAACAAACAATACATTTTTACCATTTGCAAAGTAAACATTTAAAAAAACTTTTTTAAGTTCACTTTTAATTCTAAGCATTGCACATTTAAGACATATTCATCTCTACGTACTTTTTTCTCCACACCTGAGTTCAATCAGCCACATGTATTCATGTCTCAACTCCCCAAAGACAGTGAACATTTGGGGTGGCCTGCTGATTAATTTTGACACCCCTCCTGCTTGCCTTTTCCTCCCCCTGCTCCTGCCGTCCTCCAAACCTCTCTGCTAGGTTCCATCCATCTCACCCTTATCTGCAAAGGACAACAGCTCCAGCGGTCCACCATATGGGCCAGTGTCTGAGGAGTGACCGCCTGCCTCCCTACAGCCGGCTTGCGTGCGTGTGTTTATCTGTGCATGTGTGTGTGAGTCAAGTCTGTGCTGACTGTTTAGCCTGTCCCACCTGTTCTTCTGTACCAACAGACCAGACCTCTTATCTGCAGGCCATTCACCACAGCCTGGTGGACAGACAGATAAGAGACAAAAAGACAACAGACTGAGCTACGTGTGACTGAAAGGGTTTGTTAAACCAGTCAGAGTCAAACAGCTTTGTCAGACTCAACAGACTACAGTCCATGCAACTACTTCTAATATGCACTATCAAACCGTAGGAGATCAATCAAACTCGATCCAAATGGTTGCTAGTTGCTAACAGTTAAACCTGGGATCAGCGCTGCCCAATATGGTTAGAGATCATCAACAAAACCAAAGATTAGCAGATGGTTAAACTTAGAAACAGACAAACAGATGAGCAGACAATAACTGAATAAAATATGGCATAATTTATTGCTTAAATATGAAAGACCGGGTGTGCAGTGAACAGACTGCAGTAGACAGACAGGCCATGTTGCCTCCTAAACACCCGGGGACACGAGATAATAATGAAGGAGAACTTGCAGGGGATAATGAGAGGTCAAACAGAAGAATAAGTCTCAGGCTTGTACACCTGTGGCCCACCTTCTGCCATCTAAACCACAACCACATATTTAACCACCGTTGTCTACGGTTACTCATTATAACCTACTGAATAATGTAAAGGTATATATGCATGGGGGATCCAAGTGGACGACAGGAGACAGGAATGAGGGTTAGAAGGATCTACATAATAGGGCTATCTTTCACTCCATCTGCTCGTGTCTATAATCTTCCCCTCCTCCTTCTTTATGCTGCTCTATCTGCCTGACATAACCCCATCAACAACCCCCCTCCAATAAATAAGTCCCCTCCAATAATATCATGCTCGTGCAAGGAAAACTGGGCATATGCGCCGATGCTATTGCGTGTGGGTTTGTCTTTATCTGTGCGTTTCAGAGACAGTTTGCATGAGCTGACGTGCGCAGTTTGCAGCCTCGGGAGAATTAACCAGGCGTCTGCCACCTGACCCTGTTGACTCCGACCATCCTGTGCTCAGCTGATACGCGTGCCTTGTGGCCCTGACATGAGGAAGACAAATAAACGTGAGGAGTGGGAGGAGTACAGGGACAGAACGAACAGAAGGCAATGAATGATTATGATGACTAGGGCCATCTTGCTGGCCTCGGTAGAAGACAACCCCCCACCCCTACCCTCATGCACCCGACCTCATCCTCCACCCTGGCCTTGGCCCTGGCTCTGGCTTCCACATGGACGAGTGATCTGGCTCAGGTTGGTGTGGGTGAAATGTCACCACCAGGCAGGGTCTGCTCTGTCAGCTGTTGGGTATGACTGGAGAAAAGAAGAGGGCAGGATATAAGAGGTGCATGTAATAGGAACACGTATAGTTAACACCTTAAAACCGAATAAATCATGAAAAAGCAAATGATAAATAGAGAAAACTGTAAAAACAACAGGAGGGGTGGTAATAAAAGCACACACAGAAAAGAATGGTAATATTGGAAAGAGTGAAACAATGGCTAAAAATGAACAGGTTTTGCGGAGGTGTCGTATCTGCCAGGCCTTATGCAACCTACGGAGCGCACGCAGATGGCACGACTGCTGAGAAAGTAGGATAAACAGTCCCAGCTAATGACTTGCCCTCTCTTGACGTTGAACAGAGCACCGGGGGAAAATATAATTCGAGAAAACGTTCCCACATTCCCCTAACTGCTACAGTTTAGAGCAAAAGGACAGAATAAATAAATAGTCTGGGCTCATTTAATCAGTTTATTGCAGTGTTCTTGGCAGATAACTTCAAGGCCCGACAATGTTCAGGCAGGTCATCTGGACGTTTTTGTTTTTTTTAATGCTACCTTTCGCCCTCTATGCAAAGGGCTTCATCAGTCTGAGAAAACACCAAACAAAACTGATTCTCCACCAACAGCCTTCCAAAGTGAAAAACAAACAAACAGTTATGTTAGTGCTAAGATGGCCTCTGGGGCACACCCTCTCCTCCGGTGCCTGCCCTCTCCCTCGTTGGCAGTCATGTCAAACTGGTTCAAAACACCAAAGTCCATGTGCAGTAGTCCAGGTATAAAATCCAAACCAAATTCAAACTAAAAATGGATTTCATACCTGGATTATTTAGCATAGACTTTGGTGTCTTGAACTAGTTTGGCATAATTTTAAGGCATCTCCTCTTGAAGATCAACACTTGTGAAGGTCCAGGATGAGAGAAGGTCCTGCAGGTATTCCACAGACGATTAGAGTGACGAAAAGTGGAGAAGAAAACATAAACATGCTAAGATGACTCTTAGTAACAAACAATTTTACATTTTGTGCAAAAAATAAATAAATAAATAAATAAATAAATAAATAAAGTTTTTGTGTCATTGCACAAGCCATTTGATACATTTCTCTTTTAACCCCAAATATTTTTTTTCTATTTTCATTCTCTTAAAAGATTTGTTACCAGGGGTTTTCAAACTTTTTAGGTTCAGGGACCCGCTCATAACCCTCATGTTTATTGAAGAGTTGTCTTCAATTTGTCTCTTTAATGCAATGGAAGTATTTGTGGAACATAAATACTTAAGACATGTTCTTTACTAGTGTTAATACAATTGTTATACTTTCAAACATGGGACATTTTTCATTATTAACAATTTTTCACTTCAACTTCCAAAAATTAGTTTTAAGAAAATTAACAGAATCAAAAAAACACTTTAAAACATTAACTAGTCACATAATGAACATAAATGTACTGTATAGCCACTTCTTCAAATTGTTACAGAAAACTCTTTTACATAAAACTGAACAGAATAATAACAGTAGTATTCATACCAAGTAACAAGGCTTAATTTGTACACCGATGCCGGAATGCAAATAGCAGGAGAGACACCGGGGGTGCCCCCCCCCCCCCCACCCCCCCCAGTCAATTTTGAATAAAGTAGATGTGATTTCTTGCATTTTGGCATATTTTAACTGGTTGAAAATCATGTATGTGCTTGTAAAAAAAATAAAAATTAAATAAATAAATAAAAAAGAAATTGGCGGACCCCCAAGCACCGGCTCGTGGACCCCCGGAGGTCTGTGGACCCCAGTTTGAAAACCACAGTTTTAGACAATGCTGCTTGTGGTTGGTCAATAATTTGGTGTGGGTGTCACAGTTTGAACTGAAAAAAAAAAAAAAAACTGAAAACAAAACAAAAACAATGGGTTATTAATACCATGAAACATTAGTTGCATGATAAACAAATGATAATAATAGGAGTAATAAAAAATGTGTTTGTGTTTTAGCCTGAATGTGCTCTTGAGTTAAAATTTATGAAGCAGTGAAACAGGGTCACGCCAAAAACTAAAAACCTTTGCAACACCTCAGTGAATTATACGTCTTGGACCGTCGTTTAGCCAGCTCTCAGGTCAGGTCAGCTTATTTGCTGTGTAACAGCCCTGTTGGTGTGATTAAAGAGACTGTGACAAAGACGCTCAAAGGCAACAAAAGGGGGCAATGACCAGCTGTCACACAGAGGGACCATAGCGGCCTCGGAAAAACCCTACTGTCGTCTGAGTTGGTTTCTTCGTTGACTTTAGCCTCTTGCTAACTCACCGCTTGTTTCTTTGTTAACCTGTCACAGAGCTGCTTGACGTGGTGAGTTACATGGGACATTGTTGCTTTGTATGAGTCAATGAAAACGTAATAGATTAAAACAGAACAAGCTAAACACTGAAACAATGGCATACTTAAATCGAAAAGATTTTATGAGGTTATTAAAAATAAGAAGATATTTCCCACACTGACTTGTAATCACATTATAACTTGATCAATTTATGGTCCATCTAGATGAAACGCTCACTTTCTTTGCCATACATTTTTCTTCTGAGCAATGACACCACTCAAACAGTTTTCTAAGCTAAATGTTACGAGTTGTTTAATTAAAATGGACATAGTTCAAGTGTCCTGCCTGAAACACAATAATTACGTCTAAATCTAAATATGTGTTTACCTGTCATTTTTACAGTTTACTGTAGCATAGCAGAATTCTCCTTTTTAGTGTCTATCAATAGGTGCACCTGCCACAGACAAAGTCGACACTTGTTCTAAAGAACCCCAGAGTTAACATTTTCCTAAAGCATGTTATTTTAAGTGGCTAACAAGAAAAATGTATTACAATTTATTGATATTCTTCAAGAAATATTTTTTTTTTCCAAGCTTATGAGCACCAATATACATGTTAATCTGTGGTATGTGGGGGGGGGGGGAATCAGAGTAGCAAAATTTATTTATTTTTATGTAATCACTCAAATTGACTAGTTTTGGATCCTATAATGAAATTCTGTGCCAAAGGTGTTTTAAATGTATACATTTCATATATTTACAATGACATAGTAGTTCTGTAAAACACATAATGCACATATGCTGCATGAGACCCATGCTTCTTGATTAAACAATAAACATTTAGACATCAAACTGCCATTCAAAGAGTTAATCATTTCTTGGGGACAGTTTGAAGCAACATTCTGACCCTGTTTTGGAAGTTAGGCGCACATGACATGCACATCATTATGCCTTTGTGATTATTTAACCCCAACAGTAGCACCTTGTCTTCACATCTAAACAATTAGCAATGCCCTTTCCTTGACTCATAAAGAGTCAGAGTCAGTGGCTGATAGCTCCTCAGCTCCGCTACGGCAGGAGAGTTAGGTAATGATTCCTGCCTGCCACGGTGGACTTTAATTTGTTATTGTAGCAGAGCAGCTGTGCGGCATGCTGCAGATAGCAGGTGGCAGCCTGGCAGGAGTGGAGGATGGGGGAGCTGGAGGGGAAAGAGGAGGAAGAGGAGGAGGAGGAGGGGGACAGGAGCATGTGGCATATGTGGGTGGCTGTAGGAGGGGAGGATGGAGGGATGGCAGCATAGATGTACGTGTGTGTGTGTGTGTGTGTGTGTGTGTGTGTGTGTGTGTGTGTGTGTGTGTGTGTGTGTGTGTGTGTGTGTG
>JARVLU010001354.1:23008984-23029138 GCA_031762415.1 Simpsonichthys santanae
ATATATACACGTCATTTTACTTCTGTTTGTTTAGCATCATTACTGTCTCTTAGTATTTTATCCATCCATGCATCTAATATATTTACCTACTTCTTCCTTTTCGGGTCGCGGGTTAGTAATTTATTAATATCATATTGTAGTTTTTCTGTCCTCAACCAAAGGAAGCATAATGCACACAAAAATACAGAGCTCTGTTCTTCTTGTGCAGTGAGATGCTTTTAAATTTACTGGGGAAATAATACAATTTTCCAGTGTAAACCCCCAAAGACTACTCAGACAGACTAAAATGTATATGTGTAGGTGGACAAGAAATGGGTGGTGTTGCTTCTCTCCATCTCTGTCAAAGTCATTTATTTCTCTTACTCCCCCCCCCCCACACACACACCCCACCCTCCAGCATCATTGTGAGAATAGCGTGCACACAACGGAGAATACTTCATTCACTCGTCTCACCTTGGATGATTTGGTTGAGGTTTAAAACCTGAAGTCGCGTCAGGGTTTTCATCGTTAGGAATTTCACGTAGAAGCAGCAGTCACTTCATGATTGTGTGGCTGTTGGTTATCAAAACACGCAGCTCTTAGACAGACTTACTGACTACAGTATTCAGTGATAACACCTTAACACATGTGCAATACAAACACGCTCATCCTCTGCAGCTATCTGTGTCTCATGCTCCACATTGTTTTGAGCACAGTCGGCCTCTTTGTTTTACTTATCTGTCTCCCTCAGCGGTCGCTGGGCTCGATTCCGCCATACAGCTGGGCTCTAAGCTCGCCCACAGCTTTGTTTATGTACTCTGTGAACCATACTCACTGTGCTTTGCGTTCATTCATTGCATCACCAAAACTAGGCCGAGGCAATCCCGAATAGTTTTTCACTCTGGGTATTATATTGTTGGGTATTTTTTGAGTGGGTTTTCCTGCAACATATCTTCAGCTGCCTTTATTCACGTTGTGATACTGCTGGAAATATCTAGTAATATTCCACTTTCTTGGTGAATAACCAAATAAGTGACAGGGACGATCTCCCACTAAAATGTTGTGACTCCATCCTTTGCGTGCTAGACACAAATCAATGCCAAAATGCCTCAAATCTGATTTTTTAAAAATTAAAATAAACATACACTGCTTAGTCATTGTGTGAGCTTTCACTTGGGTTGAGAATGTCAAAGCAGTTGCCTTCAGTGTAGTGATGAGGACATCTGGTTGGACCTGAGCCCAGTCAATTGGGCTTTTAAAGGCTGTTACACCTGGTTTAATATGTGTGAATTTTGTTTTCTTGTGTCGGAGGCTTGTACTTCGTTTTATGGACTACTGTAACTCACTAGCGTGTTATATGTGAATGTGTGTGTGCACTAGTGTGGACTTGAGGAAAACTTTATTTTGCTTGGCTTCAGTTGAAGATTATCGTCTGGGTTTATAATTTCCAGTAGCCTTGTTTTGGTCCTCCAGGAAGGCACTTATATATAATCATCAGGTGGTGCCAGAAGAACTCTGTAACTTTGCTCCAACTTCGTCTTTGCCGTTATAGGAAATGCCCTTTCAAATAAATTTAACATAATACATTTTGCAATCTTTTTTTTTATTGGGTGGTTTTGGTTAATAATTGATGCTAAAACTAAACTATTAGTTACTGAGAGAAGTAATGGGCTCTTTAATCTGAACTGAAGACTTGAATAGAAAGCAGCTGGACTTCCTTGCTTTCCTTTAGAAAGGAAGCTCTGCATGAGTGAGAATCACCACCAGCATGTTTCAATCAGATGTACTGGTGAGGTACAGTCTCTGAAAAGAAGAAACTGGTGTGAGGATCTGCGATTTGAGAGCATACCTTATAAGTGATTGGTAATTGAACTGATTGATGAGTGATTGTATGGGTGTGTGTACAGGTGTCATCAACAAGTCTGTCAATGCTTAGGCCTGTCACGATAATAAATCAATTAATTGAATGATGAATGAACATTTTATACAGTACTTCATTTTCATTTACCGACGTTATCGTTTCCTCATGTCTCTCTCTACTGAAGACACGGCTCAACTTTGTGCTCTTCGCTGACCCCTCCCTTTCTCTTTTGTCTTTCAAATCTGTTTTAACCATTCAAAATCGTATTTTTGATCAAAAGCAGCTAAGCTGAGAAGCTAAGCTACGAGCTAAGCCAACAGGCCAACCTCGGGAATAACCCGCCGTCTTATTGAGGTCCAATATTCACGGTTGAAACCCGTGCCTTCATATGAAGCGTTGTTTTTCCTCTGCAAAAAGAAGCTGAGAATGTGCTTACTGATTTTTTTAAATTAAAAGCTTTGTGTGAAAAATGCTATGCTAAAGAGCTCAAATCGCATGTCACCATGTCAGCCTGTCAGCCTGTCACCTCAAAGACCCTCCCTCCCATTTTTCTTAAAGAAACACCGCTGCTCATTTGATTCAAACAGTCTTATGCTGCCATCAGGTGGTCAAAAAAGGTACTGCACTCCAAACAAATCAACATTTCTTCTGAAATTAGACAATTAATTGTTATTAAATTTCAAAAAATATTATCTTATATCATAATAATTTCTGAGACCATGAATAGCCCAGCAAAATTTGTTATTGTGACAGGCCTATCAATGCTGCTTTAGACATAACTGTCCTCCATCAACGGTTATGATGCATCTAAACATAAACTTCAAGCTTTATTTGACCTATGTTGTGTTTATGTACAAAACGTTCATTTGACTTATTGATGGTACAACTTGGAGCAGAGGCCAGAAGCCTTAAGTACAACAACAAAGTTGCAGACTGGTACTGAAAGACTCGTGATTTTGTGGTTTAACAAAACTATTCTCAGTGTCAAAAAGAGCAGAACAAAAGAACAGTTTTATATTTTAGTTGGTTCTTTGCGAAAAAGAAAGCTTTAAATGTTTCTAACACATACTTTCTAGTAAGTATTTAACTTGTACATTTCTGTGAATTTTTATCATCCCCATCCAGTTGCTCTTCTCCCCTCAGTGTGACCTCATTTATATATGTAGACACTGTTCCAGTTCAGAGTCCACATCTGCCAAAGTTCTTCTCCTTCCATCATCACATAACTGTACCTCTTTTTACTGCTCTTTCTTAGTTTTATGGTCAGCGTCTGTCTGTCTTGCCGTCCCTTCTTTTGCTTTCTTTTTTCTGCTTGCCACTAAGTACATTTCCATCTGTGGTTCCTTTTTGCACTATGTGGCATGCTGGATTGCTGCAGTGTTTTTGTAATCATCTCACTGACAGAGGAGGTTATGCAAGGGCTTCTCCCACCATTACTCTGTCATGTGAGGAATTTATCTCAGGAATATTTCTTTTTTTTCAAATACACACATAAAAGCCCTCAAAATATTTTCATCTCGTCCAGAGTTGTCTATTCCTCCCCTTTCTGTCCCTGTATGTGTTGCTCTTGCTTTGCCTTTACTGTCAACCTTGCCACCTCCCCATTGCTCCCCGTCCTAGCAGAGTGAGGAGCAGTGTGTTGACATTGGGTTTTATCCAAATATGTAGTCTACAGGGCTGGAAGGTGGTAATGAGAGCCAAGAAAAACAGCCTGGCTCTGAATCCGACAACCAGGCTCGTCTTCCTGACGAAACCAAATGAAAACAGTATTTTCTCTCCTTATTATTTCCTCCCACCCTCCATTTTTACCTCCCATTTTATGCCCCCCGCCCTTCTCCAACTCTGGCGCCTCTAAATCAATGACTAATTTCTTTGTTCCCATCAAAACTTGTGTTTAAACTTTTTCAAGTTCTTTTAACGCCTACAGCAATAACACAGATAGTCTTTGGCTCCAAATAACAATGTGTGAATACAATGTAAGAAAATGTTTCAAGGTTCAAGGATCTTTAGTGTCATTCACATCACATGTGGTACATGAGTTGGAACGAAATTGTGTACCCAAGGTCCCAGTTACACCCAAAAATAGCAAAAATATAAAGTACAAAACAACAAAACAGTATACAAGGATCAAAATATGTAATTACGGTGTTAAACAGAAGCCTGAGCATTAGTCTGTTGTGAGCAGAGTAAAGGTGCATCGATTGCAGTTTTCTGGCCGATCACCAATCTCTAAAAAGTCTGACTTGCCGATTCTGATTTTTGCCGATACCGATTTTGTTTTATAAGCGACACTGTCAGGTGTTATAAGGTCACAATGAACCTTCAATTTTCCAATCTTATTGTATTGAAAAACATACCCTTGAACAATATCCTAGAAACAATACATACTGGTTTAACTGGCCATGAGGCAGTGCTCTGAAATATAAATGAAGTTCAGACAATTGTCGTTAAAACTAAAAATTAAAAATTAAAAAAAATGGTAAAATCGGTTTCTCATGCAAGTATCGGCCGATTTCCCAAAATTAAGGAAATCAGGGCCGATAAATCTGCTGATTTATCTGTACACTCCTAATTTGAATATAGCAGCTTAATGGCATTTTAGCAGCTTAAAGGAGCGTCTTTTAACACTTATTTAAAAAAAAAATGGCCCAAATAAGGCCTAATACTCTCTTGTTTGTCTATTGTCTTGCAAAATAATCTAATTAAAAATAAGGATTTTAGCTTTGTTACTATGTTGTAGCAACAGCTGAGAAGGGGTCATTCCCAAAAGAGCATCGGATGAATGAAAAAGCCACAAAGACGACGCTTTATTATTATTTTACAAACGTTTTAACACGGTCATTCAATCTGCCGTTGACTTTTTAAAATATAATAACTGGCATTGCAAGTGATCCCACATGCACTGTTCAAATTCATTTAAATGGATGTGGTCGTGTCGGTTGCTGCGTTCATCGTTGCGCCGCAAGTGTGTGGGTTGGGGTCAGGAGGGAGCGCAGGATAGAGGAACAGATGTGCGCTGTATTGTGACTGTGTGTGTGGACGGACGGGGACCAGGTGCAGCCTTTGTCTCCCCAGCATTTAAGTCCACTCGCTCCACATTCAGCTGCCTCGTGCCACCCCTTCCCTCCACACCGCCCCCCCCCCCCCCTCCTTCCTGTCTGTTGACGGCGAGAGAAATGTGTATTTATGTGTGTGTATGTGGTCTGGGGCTGCCTTGGCCTGAAGGAGAAGGCTCCAGCAGTCCCTTATGCTCCCCCTCCTCCTCCTCCCTCACAGGTGACTGTTGGAGGTCCCAGCTGGCTTGCTCTTGGCCGATTAGATCCATATGGTACAGGAGGAGAAAAAAAAAAAAGGCCTGGTTAATGTTCAAATCAATCCCTGTTGTCTGTTCTTGTAGTTGATTTTTCTCTATATCGTTAAAGCTGTGTTGTCACATAGATATGGATTTATTGTATTGGATTTGAACTCTTTTAACAAATGTGACTGTTTTTGGAAAACAGGACTGAATGTTTCTCTTTTATTAAAAGTTTTTTTTTTTTTTTTTAATCTCGTTTGCTCTTAGTTTGATATATTTATATTTCTAACATAAAAGGACAGAGGTTGCTCCTCTCAAACCCAGCCGGTCGATGCAGATGGCTGCTCATCCTGGGTCTGGTTCTGATGAAGGTTTCTTCCTCATGAGGCAGTTTTTTTTTTTCCTTTCCACTGTCGCCTTCGTGCTTGCTCAAGATGAGAGTGTGCGATGGAGTTGAATTCAAAGCAGTCTGCTCCTCAGATAAATAGTGTTAACTCATTTTTTTTATATGTTCCTGTTCATTGCCCCAAGATGACTTCTGTTGAGACTTGGTGCTATATAAATAAACTGAATTGAACTGAATAGGTTTAAGCTAAAATTATGTTCACTTTAGTTGGTTCAAAAGGAAAGATAAAACTTCTAACTTGCTGAAAATAAAGGCTTGTAGTCAAAAAACTACATTGCATTATTTACTTTTTTGTTGCTTTCATGACATATTGAACATTTTGTGACAAACTTGTGTACATAAGAGATCAGACTAGATGACTGTTAAACAGCTCTTCCTGAATCTTCAGTAAATTCAACTTATTGCCTGTAAAAACACATACCGGTACAACTCGTGCTGTGGTGGATCAGTGGTCAGTGCTGCCGGCTTATAATCTTGAGGCTGCAGGTCCGAGCCCAGGTTGCATCAGGAAGGGCGTCTGGTGTAAAATAATTGCCACATCTCTCATGGCAGTTTGCTAACTGTGGTGAGCCCCTGCAGAAGATTGCAGCCAAAAGAACAACAGCAACACCAAAAACACATACAAGTTTCATGCGTTTTGCTCCAATAATGGAATAATACGAAATGCAGCTCACTTGTGGTTTACTAAATTACCCAATATATTCTATATACAGTATAACATTTTGCACTCACTAGCTAGCAGGTTAGTTTACTGCCTTATTAACTTTGTGGAGCTAAACAACACTAGGGCTGTACAATACTAGAAAAACAGAAAATTGTGATATAGTTGAATGTTGCATTGATTGTATTAAATACAAATAAACACATTTTACTCACTTCAAACTATCTGTTTGCCTTTACAGCACTCACAGCATGCCATTCTGTGTTTGTTTCTTTTACCATTTTTGGTTAATATCATCTAATCTAGGCATTTACCATACATTAGGTGTGGCCTCATTAGATTGGTTAATACTGTATTATTGGCCTTTAGAACAAGAAGTCAGTCACTAATATCTTAATTCACTGCAGTTCAATCAGCCCTTTACAATATTGCTATTAACTACAGTGACATTACAATGGCGATATGTTTTTGACATATTTTGCATCCCCAAACACTCCTAAAATTGACCAATCTTCCTGATATGAAACATATTTCACACAATATGCTGTCTTTCTACAACTTTAAAGATGAACCCAGGACTGTTGCATGTTTTGTGGGTTTGTAGATGTTAACCTGAAGTCATACAGTATCATTCCATTCTACAAGGCGTGCTTTTTGTTTATTCTCCGTGATAAATTAGCCATGTCTGTGTTGTATCTTCCCTCACCTCATCTGTATGACAGGACAGAGATAGCAGAGAGCACACCAGGCCAACATAAATGTCTCACAGCTGCCAGACCTTCACAGAGTTTAGATTTAAGAGTTAAAACAAGAGCTTATTAAACCCTAACACAGAACACATGGATTTAAACATCCCATCAAGTGTGATTTATGTCTGCCGACACAAAGTAAGTTGTTCACCTTCTTGTGTTACGTAGGAAATAAATCGAACATCTCGGGAGATTTATCTTTGCATTTCTGATTTTTATGGCATTGAGGTTTTGAAGTGGTTCAGCTGGAGGAGACGTGTTGTTTTTCTCTGTCTTCTTCTGATTTTTTATTTTTTTTTTTTGCCTCATTTTGAATCGTCACCTGCGCAAGCAAAGGCAATTAAAGCTGGCTGAATGTTTTAATGCAGACGAGCGTCACCTGACGCCGAACAAACAAAGAACACCTGGCTAGCAACAGCCATCACCATAGATGCATTTTTTTTTTTTTTTACTTTTCCATCAGCTCCAGTAAACAGCTGTTACAGACAGCAAATACATTAAGCCAAATAACTTACATGTTTACATGAATTAAATTGTACATACTCTTGAGAAGAGAAAGAAGACCAATATAGAAAAGTGCCAACAGTTTTGATAAAGTCAGCGACAGATGTCAGGAGTATTTTGAAAATGCAGTTCCATATTTAAATGGTACCCATCTTTATTTCAAAGTGCAATTTATACTTTATGGACCTTTTGATATAATCCTACCCATGCATGATGAGCTTTATGGATCTTGTCTTTGTTCCATTACACCAAGGATGACAGGTGGCATTTAGACCAAACACCCCCACATCCTTCCTTTAGCCAATATTCCACCTGAGTTAATGTTAGACCACTTTGTGCACTCTGCTTGTGTTTTGTGGTTGCAGTGACAGCTGCCTCCCTTGAAAGTCCTGACGATATCTGATGGACTCAGGTGCTTGGACGCCAGATGAAGTCATCCAGCTATGCATGCCGTCTAATTGACAAGCAGACGCAATTCTCTGTGGGCTGTCAGCAATACATGCACACACACCTGATGTCTCCTGTTTTGGCCATTACCTCTGGCACGGCAAATGACAGACCCTGGCACATCTTAAAATGGTGTGAACACAGCTGCAACCTAATTTCTCAGTTCCCTGCCAGAATAGGTCACATAATAAGTAACTGTTGCCATCTACTTTAGTTTGGTGGCATTTTGTATACAGTACCTGTCAGTCAAAAGCAGTTGGTCTTTATAGAGATAACACTTGATTTGAATAAAAAAAAAGTATATTTTCTGTAAAATGCATGCAAATGCGTCAACAATGATATTGTGAATACAGTGAATCTTGGCGTTTTTGGGTGTTTGTGTGGGCAAAATTGTTTACATGGTAACAGTGTTGACTCTAAGGCCATATGCCCCGTTGATTCTGTTATTGAGATGTCAGTCTAATTTCCTGGCCATACGGACGGAGTGTGCAGAGCTTTGGAACCCATGTGTGTGCGTACCGCAGGCTGATTCCTGCGGTGCACTGGCAGACCGCATGTGTGGTGGGTACGGCAATCCAAATGTCTGCAGAGATCCCTCCTTCCTGCCCCCCTGAGTTGGTGAACAGGTGGAGCGATAGCAGGCAGGCTAGAGGGTTGAGAGAGAAAGGGAGGGAAAGAGGGAAAGGGAAAGAGGTTGAAGAGGACCTCGTAAACAACAAAAGGAAAAAAAAGAAAGCCTAAGCTGTATAATGAGTTAGAGACTTGACAGATGAGTTGCACAGGGCGTGCTCAAGAGAGTTTGGGAAAGGACACAAAAGTCAGATGGGGCTGTGAGATACGTTAAAACTGTAACAAGTTTACAGGCTTATAGTCATTTAGTATTCCCCTTTATTTTTTTCAAAGTTAATATGCACATATTTTGTATGTTTTGCGCAAACAAAACTATAATATATTCATTCAACACAATTATTTAATATTCCTTTTGCATTACCTATTGATAAACCGTCCATCTTAACCCTTTTTAAACTATAACCCTATGTAACCCTTTATAAACTATAACCTTATGCAGCTCTAGGCCATGAAGAGTTCATAGCTGTGGAGAAGCTACAAAGGGCACCATTGAACTCCCAAAACTATGAAACTTCATTTTAAAAGCTGCTCTCTTCTGACCTGTGACCCGCGGGACCATGCTTGTCTATTAATCGTCAATTCTTGAAGCAGTTAGAAAAGTCTGATCCACTCTAAATGGAGACAGGACCAAGCTTTCATGGCTCTCCGGCAGACAAAGGCAGCTTCTGATCCCACATCTCCCCACTACCACACCCCCCGTTGTGCTTTCTCCAAACCCCTTATCTGGTGGTCTCATTCAACGTCAATAGCATATTGAGGAGTTGCGCTTAACATTCAAAAGCTTTGCCGATCTTGTTAGTAAAGCGTGAAATAGCTCCGTCCCTTTCTCTCTGTGTGTCTCATTTCTTTCTTTACTCCTCTATTTGCTGGGGTTCTCAATGAGGGGGCATTCTACTCCCACACAATAGACTTCTTCAGCATTTCTTCTGTTATTGATCTGAATGGGTGAAAGGGGCTAAACTTTAGACATCTGGTTCTTTGATGGGGGCAGGGCAGTTGATACCATGGCAGTATGTGTTGTATGATGTGAAGTGGGTTTGGATGTGATGAAAGCTTTTGCATTAATTTAATTTAGTGAGCTGATACTTAAACTGGCCTTTTTGTTTGCTTTCATGTCTTTTTACACTCCTCATTGGAATGGTTTTTATCTAAATATACGTTTTAGTGTGCTGCTTATCCATTATTGAATTATACATACCAGTGCTCTGTCATGTCTGCTTGCAGCAGTCATTTTCAAACACGTTCAGTCAATGCTTTGATTACAAGATGACAGTTTTTAATCGTTTCTGACCCATATCTAACCTTTTACTTTTCTTTGCAGACAGTAGAGAGAAGAAGAGCCCTGCCATGCCCGGTTCGCCTGTGGATGCTAAGACTCATTCCAGATCAGCCCCCAGCAGCAGTGCCAGCTCCACTATGCCACCCCTGCCTTCTGTCAACCCCAGTGGCCCTCGACCAGCTTCATTTTCCACAACAGCATGTAAGACCAATTCCAAAGTCACTATACATTTGGCTGTTTACTTGCCCATCCTTCTAAACCCAACAAGTCTGCCTCAGTTTGTCTTTACTGCATAAAACTGCAAGCCATTTCAAACTTACTCGTTTTTACTCATTTGCTCACTATGCTTAGGAGCTTAGTCAGAGCTTATTCTAAATTCAGCCCTGTTTATCTCACCTCCACTCCCCCAGTGTCCAATGGGAATCATCATTCCCCACCGACGCTGAATGCAGTGCCATCTCCACCACAGCGTTATAGCAACGGACCATCCTCCTCCTCGTCCTCCTCACTAGCTAATCAACAGCTTCCGGCCACCTGTGGGGCTCGCCAGCTGAGCAAGTTGAAACGTTTCCTGACCACGCTGCAGCAGTTTGGCAATGACATTTCTCCTGAGATTGGAGACAGCGTCAGAAGCCTAGTTCTGGCCCTTGTGGTAAATTCTTTGATGTCTAAAGAAGACAAGAAACTGCAGTAGTGTTTGTAGACATTCATGTCTTCTTTGTTTTCCTAACCTTCACTTTGCCTATCTCCCAGAATTCAACAGTTACCATAGAGGAGTTTCACACACGTCTTCAGGAGGCCACCAACTTTCCCCTACGACCCTTTGTTATTCCTTTTCTCAAGGTAAATATGTCCTCCCTGTGGAATAGGCTTTGGCCTGGCAATCCTGAACGGAATTGTGCATGTTACAGAAAATGGATGGTTAAATGGAGTGTTTGTAAAACACAATGCAATCAACTGAACATGTATTTTTAATTGTGGTTTGAAATATAAATCCAAATTTTCTCTTTCAACTTTCCTGGCAGAAGATGAGTGTGTTTTAAACAATCTTGTGAGGACCTTTGCACTGGGAGTTTGCAACAGTATACTTTTTTGCAGCTCCCCTCAGTAAGGCAGCCCATAAATCTTCACTGAGTTGTACCTCTCTACTTTAAACACTCAAAATTTATTTTTCCACACTTACTTCTTACTTACCTTTGGAGGCCCTTCATCTGTCTGTCTGACTCTGAGACAAGAATCCTCTGTTTGCCGTTTTTCACTAACTTGTTACACTGTTTGCTTTCCCCAATCGTATACGAACTTTGTGAGAGACAGAAAGAGATGGGACAGATTGGATGAATTTTGCGAGGAAGTGGAAAAGCCAAAGAGGTGGAGAAGGGAAAATGGGAACTCGGAAGTGTGAAACATTCTTATAAAGTGTTCCCTTCTCTTTTTATGGTCTCCACTGCGCCATATGGAGCTGCTGTCCCTTTTTAAAAGAGCATTCAGCTTCCAAGGCGCCGCCAATCTAGCATCCGCCCCACTGAACCCCAAAGAGACCTACACTCAACTGACACGCAGCACATGTGTCTGCTAGCAGGGGCCCCACGGAAAGAGGAAAAAAAAAAGAACACGCAGAAGAGCATGGGAGATGGGAAACGTGGTGTCGTGGAAGAGGAAACCTCATAAGCAGACGTTTATGCACATTTAAGGGGTAGTGCAAGAAATTTCATCAGCTTCAATGAACAGAACCGTAGCAGGAAAAAAACTGAAAATCTTTAAACAAAGGTTAAAAGCGCTCAATCATGAGATGAGGTCAGTCATAAAATGAGAAGGGTATGGTTATTTATTTGGTTGCTCACCAAGACGGAGCAGAGGGAGTGAGGAAGTGAAGTAATTGCAAACACACTGGAGTCTGTTCCTAATTAGGGAAATGCAGGGAACAAAAGTGAGATGGAAAGATTCAGCAGACAGACAGATAAATATGTACATATGTATATAAAAATGAAGGGGGCGGGTGGAGATGGGAGCTTGTACATCATTTGTTTTGAAATGTTTTGAAGCCTTGGTACCATCCTGCATACTTTTACTGTGACCAGCATATTGTTCTCTGCAGTTGTTCTGTGTGAAAGGCTAGAAACCAACAACGGTGGCAGCTGTCCTATTTTCATTAGAAATGGAAAAGCCATAGCCTCTATGGAGGCAGCCACAGAGCAACACGCAAACCCAAATCAAGCTCCCTGTTTAAAAGTCATTTTTCTTCCTTACAACACAGATCTGCACTGTTACACTTAAGCCAGATTTATGGAAACCACTTACGGTCTATGAACCAGTGTGGACTCTGTAGATAAACACACACACATGTATTTATTTGTTTTACATTGCTGCATTAAAGTTTTACATCCATTCACATTCAGTTACTCTACACAGTTCATTGACTCCTGAAAAACATAGTGGAGATGTAAAAAAGAACTATAGCAATTCTTCTCCCCTCTTTTCTACCATTTCACCTACACTGTATTTGATTTTGACATTTTTGAATTCAAGACTTGTTCATGTTTATTCAATATACACATCTTTTTTTTTTTCTTGCGGCTGCTCCATGCCTTAGGAGTTGCCACAGAAAGCTAACTTGCAAGAAATGCACGCAATATCTAATAGTGGGAAATTAATGTTATACATGTCTTGTGCAGCTTTAGCTTTTCGCACTTTCACAAAACACTTCAAGTTAGGACTGAGACATCTTCTGGCCATCTAAATGTGATTTCTGAATAGACTACGGCGACATGGGTGTTAAAAATCAACTCACCGCTGTTGCTATTTTTAAGTGCCAAGTTAGGTTGTAACAATGCCTTAACAGTCAACCTATGGAGAGATAAGCCAGCTTTGTTGCTGAAGGATGTGATGTAGTGATGACATACAGTCTGTGTGACCACCCAGCTGAGTAGATAAACAGATTCATTACCAAGCAGAAGATCAGCAATGATGCTCCACAGCTTTGCATTTAGTTGAAAATGGTTAACCACAGAAGATTGCTAAACTGAGGTCATATGCTGTGTTTTGATAATTGTTTGAAGGAGACGTTTGTTGCACATTTGATGTCTAATGATTTGCATCATTGTAGCTACTGCTTCAGACCTTTTTTGGTTCTGCAAAGCCTGCTTCATTTCTGAAATCTCACATCTATGCAGGATGTGGTGGCTCAGCGATTTGGGAATGGTCAAAGACGCTTAAAAACAGACTTTGTGGCCATTTTGTGGAACAATATTTTTGAACGTATCTTGCTGCATCATATTGGTAAATTAAGTTCAAATGACAAATTTGTACTAATGTTTTTTATTTTATTTCATTTGATCAATAGGCAAATCTTCCCCTGCTACAGAGGGAGCTACTCCACTGTGCACGGGCAGCCAAGCAGACCCCAGCTCAGTACCTGTCCCAGCACGAGCACCTCCTATTAAGCACCACTCTGACCTCTTCTCCAGACTCCTCTGAGCTCCTGATGGAACCTCCTGAGCCAGGCAACAAGCGACCCAGCCCCAGCAGGTTAGATAACCATACACAATTATTCCAATTGTAAATAATAGACTACGATTAGTTGGTAGAAATCATTCATAAATCTAGTCTTCAATTGAGATTTGATGTCATTTGTTCAGAGTTAAAGAGAACGGTTTCCATGAACGCCCACCGGTAGCTTTGGAGCCTGCAGCAAAAAGGATTTGCACCATCAGCCCTGCTCCTCGACACAGCCCTGCCCACCCTTTGCCCCTTACTGCCCAGCTTCACCCTACCCCTCCACCCCTGCAACACTATGCTCTGGATGACATCGTAGCTCCACACATCTTGCACCGAGAGCACAGCCAACGTGCGCTGGAGATCCGTGAGCTCAAGGACAAGCCCAGACTGCCTGGTAGGTGATGAATGCAGTCTTTGCATCGTTGGCCAAAAAAGATAAACGTTGTACTTTTACAGAAATGTACAGGTTATGACAATTACTGACATCTAGTGGTCAAGTGGAAAATAACAACAACCTCAAACGCTACCATTAAACCACTCACTGTATGCCATTAAACAGCTGCCAGACCTTGTTGCAGATTTCTTTATCTGTACTGGCATATCTATTCCAGCTTCTCGTTTCTTTTGCTTCACATCTTTTTTGGTGCATTTAATCTTGTCATGTCATAAAGCCCATTTGATGCATGCACGGCTATACTACACCTACAATTCCCACATATCAGCAACAAGTGACTGCTGATATTTCTAAGCAATTAATTAATTAAGCAACCTTAAAGTCATGGAAAATATACAGACCTGGCAACACAGTTGTGGAGTATTCCATTTTTTTCAGCACATTTTGTAAATAGTAATTGGACATATAAATGTACCTTGTTTAGAATCAACTTCAGATATAATAATAATAATAAACAACATAATAACCAACTGGATAAAGTGCTGAAATGTTTTTGATCAACAAACATTGTCGGCACCTTTTTATAACGGTGTAAGTACCGGTACTAAAAACAGTTCCTTCACAGTAGCACAAATTTAAGTAGAAAAAGGTGCTCCTTAGAAATTACCACATAAAAAGATACACACATGCACACAGTGGTCTGTACACAACAATGGGTGGTCTGTGTGTTTGTGTGCCCTGGTTCAGTATATCTCTGGAGACCAGATATGCACATAAACAGAGCCATACTGTCCAGGCAGAGAGTTGGTTATACTCTGGTGTGTATCTGCCCTTCATTTGGGGATTGTCAACACTCAGTGGAAACAGCAGTAGCTCACACGTGCACACACGCACCAGCGCCTTGCATGCATAGACACATACACACCTTGTTGTGTTCGGGGTAGAAGTGCTGTTTTTATGAGGCCTTCGTCTGTTTGACGGCTTCCCACCCGCCTGACGCCACTTAACTTGCAAGCACACACACACACAAACACATCAGTCCACACACTCGTAGCTTTGAACTGATGAACACTGATGACAACCAGAAGTAGGGAAGATGTTGGGGAAAGCAACTGTGTGTGTAAATGTGCGATAATGACTCTTCTTGGCTGTTTCTTACCAAGATCGAAAAAATTGTGGTGTCCATCTTAGCACAGTATACATGTGTGCGTGTGTGTGTGTGTGTGTGTGTGTGTGCGCAGATTCTGTTTGGGAACATGGTATCAAGATGTTTTTGAGCTTCTGCATGAGTACTTCCCAGTATGTGCAAACTATTATTTCACTTCAGTGGATAATTAGATATTGCTTGAGTCCTGCAGTGATTGGAATCAGACAGTTGTGCACGTGTGTGTGTGTTTCAGTGATCCACGGTGAGTGTCAGGCCGGCTGGTTGTGTTTAGAAGTGGAGCCACTCCACTCAGCCTGAGTGTCTCCCTACTGGAATGCTGTGAGCTCCAGGAGGGGAGGTGCTCTGGGAAAAGTGTGTGTCTGTTTGCGTGTGCGGTTGACAGCTGACTTCCAGATGTGTGCAGGGAGTCTGTTTTGCATCACAGGCTTCCCCTTTTCCCTTTCACTCCACTTTTGTTGCCTACTGTCCCATGCAACTTTAGCGTCTCATTTTCCTCTGCAGTAACCTCACATCATTCCTGTCAGACTTAATATTTTTGAAGGAAAAAGTTGCTTTTTTCAGAGTTTTAGGTTCTGGTTCTACGTGAGGAGGATTGATCTGATGCTCTGATATTTGTTAGATCAGATTATTCACACAGAAAACTGGTCTTTCACACGCTCACTGTCACTTGTGGCTTTTCCTTCAGCTGAAGGCACGTTCATCACGTTGGTCAACTGTCTGTCATGTGTTTTAATCAGGCACCAATGGGGGCTACCGAGAGGAGCCGGTGGACCACAGACTGACTGACAGAGAGTGGGCTGATGAATGGAGGCATCTGGATCATGTAAGTCCACAGACAGGCACCACTGCTGCTAATGGTTTGTGATAAAGGAGGAATGTAATTTGTTTTACTACTGGGGTCTTTAGCAGGAGGGTTTCAGCTTTTCACAGCTAGAAGCAGTAATGAAATGGCATCGCTTCCCGATAAGGCATCAAAGGCGTATGATTTGTAAATGTATTTTTATAAATAGTTAGGCCTGTTGTGATAAACAATAAATCAATTAATCGATTGATGAATGAAAATTATCTACCTCAGTTTCATTTACCGGCTTTACAAGTTTCTTCGTGTCTCTCTCTTTCCACTGAAGACACGGCTCAACTCAAGTGACCCCTCCCTTTCTCTTATCTCTTTAAAATCTGTTTTAACCATCCAAAATCACATTTTTGGATAGTTAAAAGCAGCTAAGCTGAGAAGCTAAGCTATGAGCTCAGCTAACAAGCCAACCTCGGGAATAAACCTCCGTCTTGTCCAGTTCCAAAATTCACAGTTGAAACCCGTGCCTTTGTGTAAAAAAGTTGTTTTTCTCTGCAAAAAGAAGCTGAGAACCTGTTTACCAAATTTTTTTTTATTAAAAGCTTTGTGTGAAAAATGCTATGTTAAAGAGCTCAAACCACCAAAGACACACGCTGCTCAACTATTCATTATTTGTTTCAAACAGTCTTATACTGCCATCAGGTGGTCAAAAAAAGGTACTAAACTCCAAACAAATCAACATTTATTCAAAAATTTAACAATTATTGTTAAATTTCAAACAACATTATTGTATATTGCAATAATTTCTGAGACAATCGCACAGCAACACTTGTTATCGTGACAGGCCTATGAATGGTGACATGAAACGAGTGGCACATAGCCTTTTTTTTATCAGTCGGTAAAGGTTTGTCTTGGTCTTGTAGGTGTTGAACTGTATTGTGGACATGGTGGAAAAAACCCGGAGGTCAGTGAGTGTGCTCAGAAGATGCCAGGAGGCAGATCGGGAGGAGCTGAACTACTGGAGACGCCGTTCAAGCGAGCAAGAGGACTCGCGCAAAGGAAGCTCCGGCTCGGCTCCGTTTTCCAAGACACACAGCCCCCACACAGCAGAGTCGGGTCAGTACCTTGTACATTTAATAAGTGTGTTGTATGAAGATGGAAAGCATTTATTTTTTTAATCTTTCCATATTTGTTTTTAGTGGATCAAATGTTTACTGTGCAGGGATTTTAACATACATTTAGAAAATAAACTCAAATCAGGATAGAGGTGTTTCTGTATCGTACTCATCCCACCATCTAGAGGCCGGGAGTAGAATTGCATGTGCAAAGTGTCGATGTTTTATAGTCCTTCCACAGTTAGTCCCCCAGTCTGAGTCCCCCAGTCTGCCGTGTACTGGCACTGTTCTCTCTGTGTGCCAGCCTTGCCGTCCCCCTGCTGCTCCATAGTCACAACAGGTGCCAGGACTGGCCTCCGCCATATCAGCCACAGAAGGGCCGTCCTGCCGGCTCAGAGACCCAGAGCTGGTTGACTCGCCAGAGGACCATCTGGGCCCACAGCCGGAAAGCCTGCCTGCCTGGGCTCAGGCCACAGGAGTGGGGGTGTATATGAAGGCTTTTTGGATGAGAAGAGATTTAAATGATGGGAAAGAAGGACTGAAATGTGGAAACCTGACATGCGAAATGGGCGAGAAGAAAATGAGCCAGTCAGCAGTGCTGTAAAGACAGCGACACAGAAGTGAACGGAGAGTCAGGCAAAGAAATCTCACGGAACAGTCCGTATATTGACACATCTTGTTGGTATGCTGTTTTCTATGTGCCAAACACATTCCTGACTGAAGCTGTCAGATCTCAGATCAGTCCAAGAATCTGACAACCAACAATTATGTTGGTTACGTGCCCAAAAGTGCAAACGTATTTGCATCTGTTACAAAATTACCAACTTGATTTAAAAAAAAAAATGTTCATACATATGAGGCTTTTATATCTTGACTGAGCTGCCAATCTGAAAGACAGCCAATAATATTATAAAACGACAACATCTCTTTCTTTGTAAGTTCTGGCTGGTGTTTATATCCTCGTTGTTTGTCTTTCCCTCAGACTCTCAGCGTGAATTTGCACCACGGCCAGGCTCAGCATACGTTACAGATGAGATCTGGAGGAAAGCTGGTAAAAAGAAAACTGTCATTAATGTTCATTAATGTCAAAAACTAGTTGTTTTTTTTTAAACACAAAAACAACCGGATTTATCAAACCGCTCTATACTAGACGCATACCGAAATCTTCAAATACTTGTTTTTCCTCGTTTGCAGAGGAGGCAGTGAATGAAGTAAAGCGTCAGGCCATGGATGAAGTTCAAAAAGCAGTGGCAGAAGCTGAGCAGAAGGCTTTTGAGATGATTGCAGCTGAGCGTGCAAAGATGGAAAAGACTCTGGCTGAGGCGAAGCGGAAGGCTCAAGAAGATGCCATCCTGGTCATCAATGAACAAGAGGATTCTAGTGAGGTGAGCAGCAGAGAGTAAACTTCATGAAGACGTTAAAATGTTCAGGTAGTTCTGCTTGAATGAATGCTCAAGCCCTGGTGTGTTTACTGAATGAATACATAGGCAAGTGTTCGTTCATAAAGTCACATAATCAGACAATTAGCTCAGATCTTCTGTTCCAGAACAAGTGTTTAGAGTTAGTTTGAACAATTACTGTATGTATTCACTCTGTTCAGGAGGTGAAGAGCAAAGGCTGTAATCTGTATTTCAAAAACTTATGATTGAACATACGTCTGAGTGTGTGCAGTTCTCCCCTAAATTCAATCTTTGTGTGTTTTAATCACTTGATTTAACCGTGTCGATCTGTTTATGTGGGAGCAACCAAAAGGTGATATTTCCCTGAGCGGTGATTGTTGGGAGACTTCTTGGTGGAAAAAAAGTCAAAGTTAAAAGAAGATTGAAATCAAACAAGTACTGAGCTTAGGGCTGGACGATATGGCCAAAACTTTTATCACGATATATTTGTTAATTTCGGTCGATACCGATATAATTCCGATATCGATGTAATATATGTACAAACTGTACAAATAAATTCATGTTCACCTTTTATTTGTATTTAGTCTTCAAAGAAATTTGAAATCACCATCAAATAAACATAAACCTATCAACTTTGTCAATATTAATAGTTTAAACTTTAAACAAGGACATAACCCTAACCCATGCAGCAAATGTCTGCGTTTGCTGCATGGGTTTCTCATTTGATACAGCTGGGGGTGTTGTTTCAAGGACACGATGGCTCAACTTTTATTGTGCTTCATCTTCTGACTCTCAGCATATTCTGTCGAGTGGAACAAGTTTGATGTGTTCCCAACGCTAGTTGGAACGACTCTCCGGCACATTTTGCAGCTCACTGAAACCTGCAGTTTATCGTATCTCAGATAGCTGAACCACTTCCACACCGCTACATTACTCTTTCCTCTCTTATCAATTATGTCATCTGCTTTCTCTTCTCTTGTTAAAGCTTGTTCTGTCACATTCTGACGGTCATGGGCACTCATTTTGAAGCAAAAACTTACTCCACGTTGGAGCTTAGCCTAGCCTGCTACCGCTGACTCCTTCTGGACTCGAGCTGTGTGTGTGGTGCACATCACCACATGCTTATGTAGTTGTGTCGCGGCTTTTTCTGTTCAGAGCGGACAGAAATGCTAACCACTGTTCAACCCGAACAGAAAAAGAAATGTGTCAGTGAAATGCTGGAATCATGCATAGCGCAATGTATATTGAAATATCGAAAATGTGTTTAAAACTCATATCACTGTTACTGAATAAAAGTGTATTGTGATATATATCGATATCAAATTATTGTCCAGCCCTAAGTGAGCCACATGGCCATTTTCTGATAGTCATGGTCTATTTTTGTGTGCACGGCTTGTAAAACCATTTTGTTCACAGTGCACTTTATTTTGCTGTCCACTTCCTCCCACATTGTCCTGCTACCACTTTGGCAGCCTTCCCAATGATTTAATGATTTATTTAGCTGAAGAACTCTTTAAAGAGAAGATTTGAACCAGTTTTTCACAAATGGTTATTTATCAGCTTGTTTTTTAGACCTGGACAATTGTCTTAGATGTTTTTTTATCAGAGAAGAACCCCTGTGCGCACGTGTAACATATACAGTACAACTCTAGCACTTTTGAGATAGAGTGTGCATCTGTGGATCACACAAGGCAGCTGAGAACTCCCACAATGTTTGGAAGATATTTAGGAGACTCCTTCATTGGCTCTCTGTCAAATTCAGAATTGAATTCAAAATCTTACTTCTAACCTACAAAGCTCTCAACCACCTAGCTCCATCTTTTATTTGAGATCTTATTGTTCCATATTTTCCTAACAGAGCACTTCATTCTCAGACTGCAGGCTCACTTGCGGTTCCTAGAGTTTCCAAAAGCAGAATGGGAGGAAGATCTTTCAGTTATCAGGCTCCTCTCTTGTGGAACTAACTTCCAGTTTCTGT
>JARVLU010001354.1:23045656-23057425 GCA_031762415.1 Simpsonichthys santanae
TTGTGGGGCAACGACAATAAAGAAACTCTGACTTTGACTCTCTGACTCTGATTTCTCCACATCACACACATTTATCTGAGCCAGCCTAAGAAACACGTTGGTAAATTACAACTTAACAGAGAGAAGCAATTAAACTACCATATTATCTGGCATATAAGTTGCAGTTTTTGCATAGATTCATCGGTCCTGTGACCTATACGCTGAAGCGACTTACTGTATATACGTTTTTTTTCCCATATTCATAATGTATTTTTTTGACTGATGCTTTAAATTTGAACTACAACAGTGAGTCCTCCTGTGCCAACTCACTTCATTTAGGTGGTGCAGGTGGAGGAACGCTGGAGAGCTCGCCACTCCAGTCACAATGGAGGGATGGATGAATGAATGGATGGATGGTGCCGCGCCGCCCAGATGAAATTAAGCTGTTCTGGCCATTAAATAAACGCATAATATATGCGACTTATACACCAAAGCAACTGTTATGTTTTTCTTTTCATGATTTTTTTTTTAAATTTATTTATTTTTTATTTTGACTGATGCGACTTATACTCTGGAGCGACTTATACGCCGAAAAAAATGGGTACAAATAAGCTGTCTAAATGTGCGCACACATTCTGTTGTTAATGTGTGCAAGCTAAATTCAATTTGTCTACCAAAACCAAAACATTCAGAAAATATTTTTAAGTAAATGCTCTTTTTACTGTCATGAGCTCCTCAAAAAAATATATTTTTGTTTGTTTTGTTAAACTGGCATTGAGCAGGAGTGCACTGCATGTTTTGAACCCGGTTTTCAGCCTTTTTGACTCATTTATTGTAAAATGTAATACAGTATTTAGATACTAAACAGATAAAATTAAGATACTAGCCAGCTCCATTTTCACAAAAAAGAAAGTCAATTATAAATGTATTCATAAAAAGACATGCTCTACGTTAATTCCATCTATAAGATAAAAAAAAAAAAAAAAGAACGTTATATGATTTTGACGCATTGTCAGCTGATTATTGGTAAGAAACGTGTCTTTATAAACACCTGCTCGCTGGTGCAGCGTTTTCTCAGAAAAAGAAATGAAGGCAGGTCCTTGTGACCTTTCAGCACAATGAATAATATTTCACAGCACCTTTCTGAAGCAGCAGAAAGTTGTTTTATTTGCTTTTCCATTATTGCCTCCAGGGTCTGACCTGTCCTGCTTCTTTGATGTGGATCTCATGAACCTCCATCCCTCGTCATCAAAATGAGTGCAACGTGACTGCACAATACTTTGGAAGCCATTTAAATTATTATTTTTTTTAACCACAAAAGCTGGATTATTAAAAAAAAATCTCCAATAAAAAAATAGTGACTTATAAATCACACATGCAAAAACCTGCATATCATATATTAAAGTGTTTTCTGTATCAAAGATTTGAGGTATTTTTGTGATTTCATTTACAAAAAGGACATAAAACAAAACCAATTTGCTCTTTCTTTTTTAGTGCGTATTCATCATGTGATTCTTACAAGTATGATCAATATTATATTATTATTATAAGTGGTAAGGATGCAATCATGGCGGGCGCAGATGTGGAAGTCAACAAACATGTAAAAGTAACCTAGCAACGATCAAAACTAACGCAGCCCACAAAGCTAAATCATCATCACTCCAATAAAAGCGGACACGCAGAAATAATAAGCAACGCTGCTGCTTTGTGAGGCGCGTGTAGTTCAGAGTCGCTGACAACAAAAAAAAAAAAATTAATCAAACGTCTAGATGAGAGCGGCACGACCCTGGCCCGACCTCGAGTGGCCGTGCCGAGCGCTGCAGTCAATGATGTGACGAGCAGAGTGCAGAATGTGTGCGTGCGTCATGGGCAAGTCACTTTTCCAAATATAAAACCTTCCTTCCACCGTTTTTGTCATTTTGGAAATATAGCTGTGCAGAGAGTCATGTGTTATATATTTGATGATATTTAAAGAAAAAAAAATTCTATTCAAATTGAACTGGAAATACAGGTGTTAAACTAAGTCTTTGTTTATTGCACTTCTGATTTAGAAATCTCCGGGTACTCCAGTTTCCTCCCACAGACCAACATGTATGTTAGACTGATTGGTAACTTTAAATGGTTCCTAGGTGTGAGTGAGAGAGTGAACGGATGTTTGTCTCTATGTGTCCCAGTGATGGACTGGAGACCTGTCCAGGGTGTCCCCCACCTCTCGCACAGTGATGGTCGGACATGGGCACCAGTGACCCCCCGTGAACCAAAATGGAAGAAGCGGGTAAAAGATGGATGGATTTAAATAAACACCAAAACACACCCCATAGAAGAGAATTGGAGACTGGTGTGGGACCAGGCCTTCAAAATATCCACTGGAAATAAGTGTTCTGTAACTACAGCATGATGACCAAATAGAAATCACGTGAGTTTTATTTAAACCTCAGGATTACGATATATTTCAAAAAGAAAAGATGTACAATGCTTCCTTTAAAATGTAGATTCATGTGTATGAGTGTGGAAGCAGTAGCGAAACACAAATCCTAACCTGGGAGCAACATGGTAGAAACAACTTCAGCGTCCTCCAGCATGTCAATGACGCAGCGCTGGAAATCCTTGCTGCTGTTGGACTGAAGATAACTACAGACATAACAGAAATATACAAATCATCATGTCTGAAACAAACAAACAAAAAAAAAAAGGATCAAAGAACAATGTCTGTGTTGTTCTTCATTCAACCATTATTTAAACACGTTAGTCCTGTTCTATTTTATGTTTTTTCTATTCTATTTTTATTTTACGTATTATATTTTATGACTATATTCTGATTTTTTTTAACTTCATTTTGTATGTTGCCTATGTGTTGTTTGTTTGCACAGCACTTTGGTTGGCCTTGTTGCTGTTTTAAGTGCTCTTTAAATAAAATGGTAAAATGGTAAATGGTATGGTATTCTAGGTATACGAAACACATTCAAAAGTGCACATACATGTAGCTAAAGTTTATTAGACACAGGTGATCTGAAAGTCACATACAAGGAAAGATATAAACTTCCCTAAGGAAGTGCCTTTTAGGTCAATAATAAAATCTGCACTTGATACAGCTGATCATCATGTACTGTATACAGTATGTATATCCTGTATGCAGATAACTCAAAACCATTTAAGGATCACCTTTGTGTCTGTGTGTGTTTTGTGTGTGGACAGAGATATGAGCCATCTGCTCATCCTCACTGGTGGGGGGAACATTTCCATCAAGAAGTACAGAAGTGCCAACCAGTCTGCCAATATCTAATAGAGACACACACACACTGTACTAACCTCATCCAGGAGATACGATCTTGCCAGAACTCATACATTATGTAACACGACTTTCCCGGGAGCTTCTGAACAGACACACTGACAGAGCAAAAAAATAAAAAAATAAAAAAAGATTGAGGCAAGAAGAAGAAGAAGAAGAAGAAGAAGTGAAATGTGCAAGAAACTTTTTTATCCTTTAAAGGAGTATCAAATAAATTCTGTCTAGGGAAAGACAAGACGGTGAGGCAGCAAGCTGTCTGTTTTCATAGAAAAAAAGAGATTGTTACTTTGTAAACTGATAAATATTACTACAACAATACACATTATCAAGTTGTTCGCACACGGTGTAACCACAAAACAAGCTGATAAAAAATCATTTCATTCTCTGCATCAGCTCTGGCAGTGCTGACAATTCAGCCGCCCTGATTCAGCATTGTTCAGCGCTTGAAAAGGTGCCGCAGCAGCAGAACCTGACACAGTCTCAAAGATCTTTTGCTGTATTTGGAATAAGAAAGACACTCACTGCAAGTTGTCAGAGTGGGCTGAGGTGGCATCAATGTAACTCTTGAGAACTTTACGGAAGTTGTCCAGAGAATCATCAATTACGGACATCTGCCTCTGAATCAGAAAGATGTTCTGCTGGCAAAAATACAAGAATCTATGAGATGGAATGATTACCAGTGTTTTCTGTGCGAGAGCTTTTAATTCCCTTTGGGATGGGTTGTTTTTTTATGTTTTAAGCACTACACATTAGAAATGTTTGTGTAAAGTGAGGATGTTGAACTTTACTTTCTGGAAGTCATTCAAACAGCAGTTCAGACTATTATTATTATAAGTTTGGCAGTGAAAGGTGATGAATAAAGAGCTATAGGGAAGCAATTATGGAAATAGGTGCCCGAGCAAAGATCAAAGTAAAAAAAAAAAAGTGCATATAAGGTCAAATATTTCACCTCCTGTCTCCTACGGAGATTAGAGTGTCTGCAGAAATGATCCAGATGGAAAAATTTTAAGGGAATGTAATATTGCCTTCCAATGTTTACGTTTTATGTTGACTAAGAACAGAGATTTCAAGAATAAACATTTTTTTCCTCATTTATTACTGTATTTTTCTCACATATGGAAAAATAACAGAATGAGCACTTCAATTTTGTTTGAAATATAATAAACAAAATCAAAGCAACAAAACATCCAACCCAATTAATGTCTTTTTCTTCATGATTTTACACCAAGAATCTAAAAGTAGGTCATGCAACAGTCCATTTTCTCCACAACCTTTCAATGAACGAAACCATCGTATGCTCTGACCTGTTCATTTCATGTGCACATTTGTGCTAACAGATCTTGAGCGGGGTGAAGAGTTCATGTTTTAGTCCATTTACAATCAATAGCAACAGAATCTGCCTCCAAATGACAGCTACATAGTCATCCTGGACATAAACTGATGTCTTGTTGTTTGAATACTCAGGAAGCATTCACGTGTTGTGATCCATTTTTTTTCCATTACAATTTTTGTGCTATTCCAACAAATCATCAAAACGTTCAGCTCGTTCAGGAGAAGAGTACTGTGACTTTTGTTAATGGTGCAACTTTTTCAGCAACTTTCCGTTGTTTTTTTCCAGCTGTTTTGTGCTCATTTCAGCTTATTTCTGCAAGTTTAAGTTTTATTTATCTATTTATTTATTTATTTATTTATTTATTTATTTATTTTTTGCTATTTCAGCTACTGCTCGTTTTATGCTAATTTTGTTGCACTAATTTCAAGTTTTTTTGTTTTTTTTCTGCCTAGTTCAGTGAAAAGGTGCTCTACGCTTCTTTCTGGTAATTTCAGCTTCTGTCTGAAGTTTAGCTACTTTCCAGCTGTTTCTTTTATGCTAATTTCAGCTTTTTTCAGATAATTTCCACTCCTTGTGCTCATTTTTACTTCTTTCAGCCTAACTGGGTAAACATGTTCTTTCTGCTTTATTCTGCTAACTTAAGCTTGTTATACATCTTAAGCTACATTTTAACTCTTTTTTTTTTTTTTTAGCTATTTTTGGCTGTTTTCAGATAAATTCACATTTCCATTTACTTCTTTATGCTAATTTCAGCTTGTTATGCTCCATTCAGCCTAATTATGCTAGCTTCAGCTATTTCTGCTTTTTCAGCTACTATTTAGCTTTTTAATACTTTTTTTAGCCTTTTTTTTTAGCTAATTGCACATTTAGAGCTGGTTCAGCTCTTTCCACTTGCTTCTGGTAGTTTAAGCTTATTTCTGCCTTTCAGCTACTTTTCTGTGATTTTTTGTTGTTGTTGTTAATTTCAGCTTTTTTTAAGCTACATTCCTAATTTTGCTGCTAATTTCTGTTTATTTAAACCTATTTCAGCAACTATGTGTTCTTTCTGCTTTTTTTCTGCTAATTTAGGCTTGTACTTCCATTTCTGCATTTTTTTTAGCTAACTTCAGCTGCTTTTCAGTAAGTTCTTTCTTCTGCAATAAGCATTCACACTTCATTTTCACAGGAAATGCAATTTCTCTAGTTTGCATTTGGTTTTATCTTACGACTTTCATTCACTCATTATTATAAACATCTCAAACATTCACACTCAAAGTCATGCTTTTTTTAAGCAGTGGTTTTAATTCTACCGCTAATGTAAAAAAAAAGACAATTGTTTATGTTTTAAAATTATTCATGCATTTCTGTAGGTGTTAGGTCATTGCTATTTTTTTATTCCCTGTGTAAATTAATTTACTATATGGTTTGACATTAAAGCGGAAGGAAAATTAAAGAAATTTGCAGGTAGATTGCATTTTGATTTCATTCTCCAGCTGGAATAGCAAAGTCATCACTAAAATTTGTTCTACTTGGCAAGGATAGATAAAAAAACTGCTGAGTACCTACAGATGAAATATTAGAAAAGTGTTGACGAGACTGTCTCAGAAACAGAAAATAGTCAAATGAGATTTCTGTTTGAAAATTGGTGAATTGATTGAAATGACCTGAGTGAACTCCTGTGCATGTCCACTGCTCAGTTTGCCTAAAATGTGTGTGAAAAGCTTCTTTGTGTAAATTTAGATGAAAAATGCCCCAAGAATTAAGTTGATTCTGTAGCAAAACAGCAATCAAAACACTTTAACAGTGAATGAAATATTCCTGCAGTTGTGGCAAAAATCCTTGACAGCTGTTTGTTCAAAAATCATTTTAGCATATTCTTTAACTGCAAATGCTATGCTAAAATATAAACCACTACAAACAAGGTTTATTTTCTCCTATCCAGGAGTTACAAGGAGTAAAATAGCAAGAATCAAAGCACGAGAACTCTGAAAGACTAGATGTGTCCTTCAGCTGCTGTGATGACTGTGTTAAGCAGGAACAGAAAGTATGAACAGGAGAAAAAATGTTGCCATGTGTCATTACCTCTCATTAGGAGGTTCAATCATCCTGCAGGCCCCACAGGTTATATTCAAGTTTATTAGATCAGTGTCATTTAAAAACTTGCACGATCTTATGCTAATAAGCTGTTTTCAATCAGATTCTGAAAGTAAATTTGTCAAAGAAGTTGTAACCTAAAGTCTGTAAGTTGATCCTAAATGTGACATAACTGAGAAAATATAAAGGCACCGAGTGGAGGCCTGACTTTGATCATTAGGAAACATTTCTACCAAGAGCTCAGACTAAGTTGAGCACAGAGAGAGAAATAAAAATGACACAAAAGGAAAAAGATTTTAAGATCTGAAATTTGGGACTGAAAATACATCATGGCGGCTCATCACTATTCATCATGTCATCAGGACTTAGTCACAGGAAGGAAATAAAAAACTCACATGTGGAGCCCAACCCAAAGGCGGCACGCTTCAGAACCAATTACGTATTTATTAAAGATAAATAAAAGATGCAGCAGAGCAGGGATTTGACATGGAAAATAAAAATGATACAAAACAGCTCACAACTTGGATGTGCACACACAAACACACACCCACATACACACAATCAAAACCTCTGATGTGGATCGTGGTAGCTCAGTGCTGTGGGTTTGAGTCCAGGTTACAACAGGAAGGGAACCACCAAGTGACAATTGGTGAATCTTTTGTGCAAGTTTATTTGCTGTGGTAACCCCCACAGAGGAGAGCAGCCAAAAGAAAAACGACATTTGAAACCTCTGTGGCTTAATGTTAAATAAATAAATAAATAAACCAACATTTCTTTTAGGTCATCCTTACAGATTTGTATGTGCCGGCCAGTGTGTCCTCCTTTAGTGGCTCCAGCTTGGGACTCTGAAACAAAATAGTGGCAAAATTGAGAAAAAGCTTATGATTGAACCAGACTGAATAAAAATGGATGCCACTGAATGAATGAATTAATTAATTAACTCTGTGATCCGTTTTATTTGATATTTTATTTTATTTTCTTTTCCTTCTGAAAGCAGTTTATCTTCTCCTGTTCAAACAACACTGTTTCCTGAATGGAACTAATTGAAGCAACAAGATTGAGTCAACTTTTCTGGACGGCTACAACGTTTTGTCTTTTGTCCCAAAAACTTCTTCAGTCTGAGGCTCAGTCTTACAAATAGCACCTTCTCAAAGCAACCAGTTTGTTGTTGACATCCAGATCTAGCTGTTCACATGTAAAAGGAGGACCATCAACCTAACAATTGATCGTTAGTGCTCTGATGGCCAGGACTAACACAAGTTAAATTCACTGATTCAAAATGGTCGTTCTGTTTGTTACAGCCTAATTAAATGAATTCAGTTACAAATAGGAATTGGAAAACAGAACCCTGATGGAACACAAGTTAAAAAACATATCTCTGAGCTTTGTGAAGGTTTTCATCCACCACGAAGGCTGACATACAATAAATGCAATAACACAGAGAGCTGGAAGGTTGAAGACTCATTGCTTCATTTGAGGGAGCAGCAAACAAGAGTGAGACAGACAGAAGGTGTGATGGTGTCAGCGTTGGGTCGCTGGGATGGATATTGCTCTCGGAACATCCTACAGGTTATGAACTGCTTTGATTCTGCACTCAAGCGTCCCTCCGGTTTGTCAAAACAGAAGAATGAGGAGATAAAAAAAAAAAAAAAACGCTTTGGAGAGGGACAGAAAGCAATGAAAGAATGAGCACTGGAAAATGGTGGTAGGAGTTAATAAAGGAAGGAGCAGACGCAAAGGGAGGAAGAAGGAGCAGGAGAGTGTGAAAGAGGTTTGGGGACGGGTGGTGGGAATTGGTCATGGTAAGAGCTGGGGAAGTGGTGGCACTTGGTGTTTGACAGATACACTAATCTGCTGAACTGCATCCAAAAAGTAACTTTTTTTTTTTTTTTTTACAAGATGCTTTTTGAACAAACACAGGATCCATAGATATGAAAAATACAAACCATGATCAACTCATCATGAATTACTTCTGAAAACACACATGCTCAAGGCTGCTGTCCCTACGTGACCACTAAAATCATTGAAGCAGCAAATTGACTCTTTGTTCAAAGACACAGCAATATTAAATGCAGCTCTGAACTATTGAACTATAGCTGCAGGTAAATAGTTCCTGCTGTTGTGTATAGACTTACAGATGAAGCTATGATGCTGCCATTTTATTCTGTGCACTGCTGCCTGTGCAGTCCAGCTGTGAATCTCATGATTAGCACTAATATTGTATTGAGCACTTGCTAAAAAATGAATGCTATTTGAAAAATTGTTGCACATGGGGGCATTTTTTTTTTACATATTGTCTCAAAAATTTTCACATTGTTTTGTGTTTTTTAGTTTTATTTCATAAGATTGGGTGCATTTTTCACGCATTTGCATTCATGTGAGCATTTTACATTTATTTTATCAAAAGTTGAACACCAGAACACAATTTATCTTATGGGGTTAAAAACAAACAAACAAACAAAACAAAAAAAACAGTGGGTGAAAAAAAAATGAATGGGTGGATTAGATGAAATTTTGTTTTTTTTGTATGATACATTTTGAGACCGCAGTTAAAAAAAAAAAAAAAAAAGGATGCTCATAAACAAAGAAAGCAATCAAAAATATGATAAAATACGTTTGCTGAGACAGTTTGAAAACGGCAACACGGCCACTGAACAAAATAAAATAAAAATGAATGCATTCTGCCGCCAACGCTCATGGTTGAACTGATAACCTGGCATTGATCTTTTTTTTTTTTTTTTCAGATCTGTGTTCACACAGACACATTTTTGGCTTATTTGGCACGGCCCTCTTAACATTTCATGTACAGATTTTTCCATTCATCTATCTACTACTTGTTCTGGAGTCGAGCTTTGGGGGTAGCAACTTGAGGCCAAGACATTTTTCCACCTGCATCTTTTCCAGCTCCTCTTCGAGGATTCCAAGGCAATCCCAGGTCAGCTGAGACAGACTCTCCACTGTGTCCTGGTTTCCCCAGGGTCTCCCAGATGGATCTAGGAAGGCATCATTTGATGCTCAAACCAAATTAACTGACTTTTCTCAATGTAGACCAGTAGCAGCTCTGAGTCCCTCCTGAATAACTGGACTTCTCACCCTATATCTAAGACACACTATGTCTTCTCACCCTAAGCTACACTGCAAAAAATAATGATTTTGATGGCCTGCATCAGCAATTTTGTTCTTATGGTCACTTCCCAGAGTTTATGACCTTGGGTGATGATAGGAGCATGGATCAACTGGTGAACAAAAAGCTTAACCTTCCAGCTAAATAGTGTATAAATTCCTTCTTCACCACTATGGACCGGCACGGACTGCACAATAATGTGGAAGCTGCACCGATTTTTCTGTCAAACTCACACTTTGTTTTTTTTTTTCACTCACATCATACTTTTACATTTTATCATTGTTTTTTTTTTTTTTGTTTACAGATACATTACTAAAAAATACTTCTATTTTAAACTATAAATTAAATTAAACAATTGTTTTTGTTGTTGAAACCCTAAGCAATCAATATCTCAGAAGATGATGTAGTCACACAAATAAAATACATAAATAAATAAATAAATAAATAAATAAATAAATAAAAATAAAAAAAAACCTTTGTACCTGACATTCCAATTTATCCAAAAGTTCCTGCAGCCGGTTGATCTGAGAGCACCAGTTCTCTCCATCTTCCATGCTGACACCTTGACACAGTAATAAATAAATTAGTAGGTTAATGAATGAATCAACAAATAGGCACATTTAATTTATAAATCTATCATACACTCATAGCTTGTCCAGACAATATACACAATATACACAATATACAATAAAATGTGCTGCTGCCTGGACACATGCACCTGAAGTAGCAAAACATTTATCATGGTGCCCTACTTACAAGTTGTAGAACATGGGGTATAAAACATTAAAACATGAAATTAAACTTTTTTTTTTAATTATTTTATTACTCATATATATGAAAAGTAAGTTAACACTATTTATCTGAGGGGCAACTTATTGAAGGACTGTGGCTTTTCACTCGCTGTAAAAAAGAGTTTAGCAGAGTTCTGTATAAAGTTACCGCCACAAAGTCTTTGGAGATGGTGTTGACAAGTTTTACCACAAAAATATAAAAATGAAGCAGAAACAGAACAGTGGAATTACAGACATTTTAACAGTCCACTTCAAAGCATTGTTTCATCTATCATTCATTTTTCTTTCATCATTCTACCCGGTCAGCAGTAATCCTCATGCAGGCGTCAGGTGTCAGAGTGAGATCTAAATGATTGGCAGGGCAACAGTTTTCCAGAAGAACACTACTTTGAGCATCACACTCTTCCTGTCAGCTTGACTTATTCACAAAATACATCATGGTGCCGTCATGTTTAAACTACAAAAACTAATTTAACAGAACTACAGTACGATCAAAGCAATTAAAATTCTGCCAGGAGCGTCTTGATTTAACAACATTAAAACAATGTAAAAGTCAGTGGAGACAGTTGGGAGATGGAGGATTTAAGAAGAAACATGCAGTGAATATGTACAGTACATATGTACATTTACTATTGATTTAGATTACTAATCACTTATGGAAGAACATATTTGACTATGTTTTTAACGATCTATTCAGAACATCCCATCACCCTTTACTGCAGACAAGTTAGTTATTTAGTACTTTAATAATATGAAACAGGCTGTAAGTGAGGCTTAACCTAATATGAAAACAATAACATTTGAATTTTGATAATATGATGATTGTAGGGAAAAGCTCCTTGAATAAAATAAAGTGAGTCCCAGCTACACACATGCACAATGCTAACAGCAGTGATGAGAATCATCATGCATGCACCAGAAAACAATTCTCTTCAATGGCAGGCAACATATCTCATTATTGAGAAAATTGGAATTCAAAATCTAAAATAGGCCTTTTGTTATGTATAGTTTATAGCACACAAGTGCACAACTATTAAATTAGATCTTTAGGAATTGCAGTGCACGATCTAACTATGCAGTTTAATGAACAGGAATATCACTTAAAGTAATTTTATGTGAGTGTAGTGTATGATTATGGTATTATAAAACAAAAACTTAGAGATTATGTGTATATATATAT
>JARVLU010001354.1:23074016-23084116 GCA_031762415.1 Simpsonichthys santanae
GGTCTCTCTTGTAAATGAGTCCTCGAGGCTCAATGAGATTAACCTGCCTAAATAAAGGTTGAATGAATGAATGAAATGCCAAATAAGTGCATTTCATATTTAGCCTTCTTGTACACAATCTAAAACTTTTTAAACATTGACTTTTTTACCCAGCAAATTTATAGAATAGAAACAGCCTTTATTGTCCCACAGAGGGGAAGTTCAAGTGTAACAGCAGCAACAGATATAAAGATTCACACAAAAGTTCCTAAAATTAATTTAAAACAAAAAAAAATAAACAATAATAATAATAAAAAAATTAATATACTATACAAGACTACAATAGTGTGCAGTTATGAAAATAGGCATGTCAAGATGTTCCGGTACATAATATCCAATATGTATTGAACACTGAGAATTCAATTCAACTTTATTGTCCATAACATTCAATGAAATGGATTTGTCTTTGACATCTGGCTCATAAAAAAACAACACAAGTTAAAAATGTTTTAAAAACGTTTAAAAAGCTTTGTCAACCCAATTAAAAAAATATATACTGTTCTGCAGTATTATATAAAAATAACAACACTACAATAAAATATGACGCAACAGATCAAAAACTTATCAAACTACAAACAAGCCAGATACTGAGGGTCAGCACTTGCACATGTGCCCCAAGGAGGAAAAACCCTCCAAGAAGAAGACCAGAAGGACAGACTATTGACAGCACAGTATTGCAGGTAGAGCGGGGGATTGAGCAAACATCAGCAAGTATTTAATACTTATTGAGTTTGTTGGGTGCAGTGATGGATATTGTCGAACAGCTGCTGGGAGGAAGGACCTGCAGTAACGCTCCTTTGTGCATTTAGGATGCAGTAATCTGTCATTGAACAAGCTCCATTTCAGCAACAGCTTCATGCATTGGGTGGGAGACATTGTCCAATGTTGTTCGTTTAGCTAGAGTCCTTCTGTCTCCCATCACCTGCACTCGGTCGAGGAGGCACTCAAGCACAGAGCTGGCCTTCCCAATGAGCTTATCTCTCAATAAATAACTTGTAAAATGAAATAAAAAGAGGCATTGTATTTCAGAACAAAAGAAGGGGAGAAAAGTTCCCGCAATGCATTTAACATCAAAGACATGATGCAAAGCGGTGAAAGATTTCCTGTATTACTGAGACAAATGGGCACCCATGACAAAACCTTGTTATATTTCAGTTTTGTGTGATTAATACCTTCTAAACGCTGCAGTGAAAGCCTTTACACAACTTCATTAATGTCATTTTGCTCATGAATAATCCACAAGGTTCAGAGATGGCAGCAAACCGTACAACATAATATTGAATTTGTACTAGAATTGGCTAAAAAAACGTTTGTTTTGTATAATCAAAGTAAAAGTATATGATATTGAAAGTACAAAGACTAACTTTTACTAATAACTGCAACATATTTTGACATCACTGTAATTTCTGCTTTTATGCAGCCATATAGATGTGACACGTCAAACATGGTGTCTGGAGGTTTTTACTGTTTTCTGTTTGGACGTTCAACAAAAAGTTGTTTGTGCAAAAATAACTGTGAATAACATTATCATTTTATTTATTTATTTATTTATTTTTTCCATGAAGAACTAAAATTATTGCAAGGAAAAAAAAATGCTGCTTTGCTTTGTGCTACTGCCTTGCAATACTTGGTTATTTGCTCCACAGGGAGATTTTTTTTTATTTTTTTTTTAATTTGTGTGACAGGTTGTTCCAGTCTTGGCTCTTATCCAAATATTCAACTTTATTTTAATTAGTCTAAAATAAATTTTAAGCATGAAGGGAAAGGGAGTTTCACTGGAAGCGCCTTTCATGCAAATTGCTCGTCTCCCCCCCCCCCCCCCCCCACACACACACACACACAGGCTCACATTATTCAGGCTCTTTAACAAGTGGAGTGTGGAGGAACAACAACTAATATTGTGACCACTTTATGATCAGCAAACATTTTCACTCACCGTTTTTGTCTGCTCGGCGAAAAATCTGCAAGAAAAAAAGAGGAGGAGACAGTTTTACTTTATAAAAATAAATCTTGTAACAAGCACATACAAACTGAGCTGTGACATGTTACTATGTCAGAATGATCATAAGAAATGTGACAATAATGAACAGATTCCAGACGATAAAATAAGCTAAACTATTATAAACTTTTGAGGTAAACAGTGAATACAAATTCAGCACAAAGATAAATTGCATCAAATGAATAGAAATTCCATTATCTTGCAGGTGTTTCTGTCAAATTAAAAAAAAAAAAATTACCAACATAAACCATCAGTTGATCCTGAATGCTGCAGCCAGAGATTTAACGAGTTAATAGGTTAATAGTCCATTGGCTCCCTGTCAAATCCAGAATTGAATTCAAAATCTTACAAAGTACTTCTAACCTACAAAGCTCTCAACAACCTAGCTCTACTTGATCTTATTGTTCCATATTTTCCCAACAGAGCACTTCACTTTCAAACTGCAGGTTTACTCGTGGTTCCTAAAGTTTCCAAAAGCAGAATGGGAGGAAGATCTCTATCAGGCTCCTCTCTTGTGGAACCAACTCCAGTTTCTGTTCGTAGGGCTGACATACTAGCTATGTTTGCATGTGCAAGATTCTTTGATCGGATTGCAATGTTTCCGGATTAAATAATTCGAATGCATTGTTTACATGGGCACAATCTGTTCATGACGAGCGTTTACATGCAGCAGGCTTTTATTCAGAATAGAAGTAATGACATGTGCAGAGTGGTAAACTTCCCTTTAAAAAAACTACCAAAGAAGAAGTTTTACTTCAGGGATGAACGTAAACAAACCTGAGCACCCAAATTTGACCTGCGGCAGGTTTTAATAACGGTGGAGACGTTACTGCACACCCTGATTGAGCTACAGGTGACACAGATCATTTTGAGCTCTTTCAAAGTTTCTAGTAGAAATGTTTATCGCTCACTGACCAGTTTTCCTTCCCCGACATATTGGCATTTAGACAGGTGGAAACACCTGATGTTGACATAGGTTGCACATGCAAAGTCAGGTCAGTTTTCCACAATCGGAATAAAATGATCAGATTAAGTGTTTACATGCACACCGTTTGGATTATGAATCAGTACAAACCACCCGTTTCATTCTGATTACAAAATCATTTGTTTGGAGCTGAATCAGCTCAGAATAATCTGAACGGGGCATCTACATGACGCATTTTTATATACTGTATTCCAAATGGCCATTTAATCCGATTACTTATGTCCATGTAAACGTAGTTACGGTCCAGTTTTTTAAAACTGGGCTTAAGACTTTCCTTTATGATGAATCCTATAGCTAGGCTTAAACTACTGAAGGACAAATTGACTTTATTTTTTTAAATTGTTACAATAGTCAAAAGGAACAAGTATAGCAAAAAAATAAATAAATAAAAAAATCTACATTATAAGGCATTGGCTGGGTTTGAGAAGAACAGGAAGTAGGAACAGATACACAATGGCAGGTCGAGAATCACATGTTAAGATAGAAATAGTATGAAATGAAAAGTATTCTGTCCTTTTGGTTGCCTTTTTATTTTAATTTGTTTAAAAAAATGTAACAATTAATTTGTATGCCTCCTTTTATGACTGGCTATTGTTGTCATTGTTATCCACTGTTGTCATCACTCTTTGCTAAAGAAATCGGGTTTCTCTTGTAAATGAGTCCCCGAGGCTTAGTGGGATTAACCTGTCTAAATAAAGGTTGAATGAATGAAAAAAGATGGCTGCCTGTCCTGAGCCTGGCTCTGTTAACAGTTTCTTCCTCATGAGTGAGTTTTTCCTTTCCACTGTTACCTTTTTATGTTGCTCAGGATGAGTCTGCGATGAAGTTGACTCAAAGCAGCCTGCTCCTCAGATAAATGTTATTAACTTACTTTTTATGTACAGTATATGAATATTTCTGCTCAGTGTCCTGAGATGACTTCTGTTGTGACATGGCGCTATATGAATAAACTGAACTGAACTAATTCCAACAGCTGATTTGAGATGTTCTCACTTTCAGTTTGATTTGTGTTAAAACTATAGGTGCAGTATAATACAGCTTTAAACTGTGTGCCAGTGTAATTTATTTAGTGGAAACGTTTTATGATGTGTTTGCATAATTTTTCACTTTATATTAAAGATTGAATATGACAGTGTTTGTTGCCAGGGGAACAAGTGATGGGGACGCCAGTAACCCCTGCAGCACTATCTGCTTGTGTTGCAGCTAACTGGCTCCTCTGGCAGGGGGCTCTGACTGAACTGCAAATGCAAACTCCACACCCACCCCTCATGTGGTTTCAAAGACAGTTTTTGTTTAAACACATGGATGAACGATAGCTCTGGAGCCAGGCACGCCCATTGTCTCATCAGTCGTTCAAACAAATTCAACAAAGCTATTAAGGTTCTACTAATCACATCCGTTTTCTTTCTGCTGTGATACAACAAACTGTTTTAAAAAAGAACTTTATTGGGAATGGCCTTGCTGTGAGCTGCTGTTTTGTCACTAAACTAGACAGATCCCACTGTTACCTGACAAATTTATAGTTTTTTTTTTTTTTTTGCTACAAGGTTAGCTTGTAGCAAAAAGGTTAGCTTGTGTTCAAAACAACGTTGTAGTAACGTATGTAGACTGTGAAAGATAGTGTTTACTGCATTTGAGTTGGCCTCTGAACTCCAAATGATGCAAAGCTTTTAATTAGCTAAATGCATAAAACGTTCAGGTCAGTGCACTTTCATTACAGAAGAAGGTCTTTCAAACATTAAAACAACCATTTAAACAGACTGACCTCCTCAAACAACAATGAATGAGTCAGCCGTGCCTAACAGAATGGATCAGTGCTGTTTTTAATGCGTTCAGTCTGGGTTTTACACATGGATTTAAGAGTAAGGAATACATGTTAAAATTGTGCGGCATTTGTATGCAATTAAAACACTAAGTTGTTTTAAAGAGATTAGTGTTTTGCCTGTTTTACACGCCAGGCTTTTTGTTTCTATGCAGGCAAGTCAGTTTTTTGCATGATCGTGCCAATAATTGTGACTTCTATCTTTTTTAGCATTAAAACAGTGAAGAAAGTTAATTTATTGGTTACAGTATGGCTGCCTAGCAAAATGCCACCCTTAGGCTTATTAGTTTTGTGGTTTTATTTAGAGTTCCAGGGCCAGATGGTGTGTTAATGAACACTTATCTACAAGAATTATTGAACTCCAACTTTAAAGTGTTTACTGTATTTTGATAAATTTGATTGAGCCCAGCGACAGTGTTTATATGCATGGGATAAGTTCTTGTTTTGGCTTTATGTACAAATAGTTTCCAGAGTCATTGAAAATGTATTGAAAAAGTATGTTTACATGCTCAAATTACTCTGTTCTGAATTTGAACTAAACCACCCCACTGAATTTTTCTGCTCCCTTGAAGTAGATCACACTAAAACTAAACAATAATTCAATTAGGCTACATGATATTTACATCTTACATTATGAGCATTGCATTTTATATACAGTATTTTTGAAATTTTTTATTTCAATTTATTCTTGGAACACACAGTTGCTTTACAAGGTTTTGTCTATGTCTTCTTACTAAAAGCAATTTGTCTTTAAAGAAAACAATTCACCGGTTTTAAGCTTGAATGGGTTTTTCTGCTCCAAAATGAGGCAACAGCATCTCCATCAGATAGAAGCTTCCTCTGTTTTGAAGGTTTTGCATTAAGTATTGTGTACAAGAACAAATCTGATAGCTTTATTGGAGGGAATTGAAGAAAAATAATTGAATTCAAAATCTTACTTCTAACCTACAAAGCCCTCAACAACCTAGCTCCATCTCATATTGAGATCGTTCCATATTTTCCTAACAGAGCACTTCGCACTCAGACTGCAGGTTTACTAGCTGTTCCTAGAGTTTCCAAAAGTAGAATGGAGGACAAATTGAACACATAGTCCAGTTTTAAGACCAGGCTTAAAACTTTCCTTTTGATAAATCCTAGGCTTCGGCTACTGGAGGACAAATTTACCTCATTTCCTTAAATTATTTTAAAATGGAATATTTTCATTTGATACCATGTCTAGCTTAACATGTGATTCTTGACCTGCCATTGTGTATCTGTTCCCCTCAAACCCAGATAGTCAAAGCAGATGGTTGCTCGTCCTGAGCCTTGTTCTGCTAAAGGTTTCTTCCCCATGAGGGAGTTTTTTCTTTCCACTGTTGCCTCCTTGTTTGCTCAAGATGAGAGTTCTGCGATGGAGTTAAACTCGGAGCAGTCTCCCCAGATAAATAACGTTAACTTATTATTTTGTATAAACTGTATGAATGTTTCTTTTCTGTGCTCTGAGATGACTTCTGTTGTGACTTGGTGCTGGATAAATAAACTGAATTGAATTGAACTGAGGGCGTGATGTAGGCATGGTTCAGCAAACTTCACTCTTTAACATGTAAACTGATAAATAAATGAATGGAGTATCCTACAAGGAATTTACACATATAATATAATCAAAATAAAATCTTATCTAAAATTACAACAAGGTCAATAGTTAAAGGTCAGCGAGGCATGTAAACAAAAACCTTGTTAAATCTCTTTTTTATAATGTATTTAAATATTCACAGTCACAAATAGCAGCGGCTGAATCATTGAGGCTTTTTAAAGACTGAAGACAATGAACTTGCCAGACATATCAGCATAACTCGACAGAATATCTACAGCATGGATGAGTCACCGATACCTTGAAAGCAGTTTATTGGTAGAAAAATCTACAATATGGCTCGGGATTGAGCAAATAATCAGTGTTGGGCAGCTGCTAAAGCCTTGAGAAGAACTGCTGCCTACTTTCTGGTCTTAGAACTGTATTTCATTTGTTTCCTTTTATTCTTGTTCCTTTTACCAGAAACGCCCACCGTCTGTTTCCTTCGTGCTCTTCGTGTCAGACACACCTCAGCTGCTTCCAGTTTCTTATTCATTCCACCTGCATTTCGTTTTGGTTTGGCAAGTATTCAATCCTTCATCTTCCCTCTGTGCATTCTCACATTTGTTCTGCACCATTGATTTCATGCCCCAATTAGCCTGAGATGTACGTGCATAACTGTGTTTTCCAGAGACTTAACATTTGACTTGACAACACAATGAATCTGACACGTGCATTGCCATTGATCCTGTTTTCCTCCCTCAGTTTTCATTGTTAGGCAGTGTCACACTTGGCATGTTTGTCAGAGCTGACATGCAGGTTATTAATGATTGGAGTCTGACTCTCCATCTCCGTAGGTCAGCGAACTCGAGGTCTGCACTTCTGCTGTCTGTTTGTCAAGCTCTGCCTTGCTGCTCCTTCAAACCTGACTCTTAACAAGAGCCAGGACATCATCACAACACAACTTGTGCTTCTGATCAGTTTAAACACAAACTTAACTGATGAGTTTCTGCTTAAAAATTGGTTAGTGTTGAAGTTTTAAGTATTATAGTGGGCCGTAGTCATTCCTCTGTGATTAATACACAATTCTGAAATTAATCGTATTCTTTTTAAAAATGGTATTCTATAGCGAAGCTATTCAACAAAACTGCTCAGGGGGCCACAGTTTCTGAAAACCAGCAGCTCAGGGGCCGGACATCCAGCAATTAAAGTCATTACCTCAGTTCAATTCAGTTTATAGGGGACCAAGATGGTGTAGAGGCAGGGCAGACAGCTTGGGACCCGAAGGACCCAGGTTCAATCCCCAGCCACTACATACCCTGTGGTGTCTTTGGGCAGCACATCCTATCCCCAAATTGCCCCCCGGGCACCCTCAATAGCTGCCTACTGCACCACCTGGTGGTGGATGGGTTAAATGCAGAGAGTAATTTCGTCCTTGTGTCGCAACATACATTGATGACATTGTGTGGCATTATTATTATTATTATTTATTTATATTGCACCAAGTCACAACAGAAGTCGTCTCAGGGAATTGAACAAAACATTTAATATACTGTATAAAAATAATAAACATTATTTATCTGAGGAGACTGCTTTGAGTTTAACTCCATCACAGAACTCTTATCTCGTGCAAGTATGAAGGTGACAGTGGAAAGGAAAAACTCCCTCATGAGGAAGAAACCTTTAGCAGAACCAGGTTCAGGACAAGCGGCCATCTGCTTCAACCGGCTGGGTTTGGTAGGAACAGATACACAATGGCATGTCAAGAATCACATCTGATTGAAATACAGTAGTATCAAATGAAAACTTTTCATTTTTAGCAACTCCATTTAAGGAAATAAAACCAACGATGATTGGTTTCCTTTTAAATTTGTTTATTTTATTGCATTGAATCATAAATGCAATAAATAGAACCCAGAAACAACAACAAAAAAATAAATTAAGATAGATTTTAGATAGATTTTAGATAGATAAATTTTGGATGGATGGATGGATGGATGGATGATATATTTTTTTAATCTATTAATTTATTCTTTTTTTATTTTATTTATTTATTTTTTTGTAATGAAGTCATTGGTGGGCATGGAAATGGCCCGTGGGCCGCCACTTGAATAGTCCTGTCCTATAAAGCATCATTAGGTCCCAACATCAGCCCTTTTGCTATTGGTCCTACAGCAAAACCTATTGTCAGCCAATAGATTGTTCTTGTTTTTTTGTCAGTCTAACCCGTCTCACCTACTTCTGTCCCTCCTCCTCAATTAAATGGAGAACAGGTGACTTTAAAATAGTTTGTTGTTTGGCTGTGTCTTTGGGCTCTCTGGTGACGGAAGATGATAATGCATCATTTACAGCAAGCCCTGAAAAGGTCAGATCTGCTTCCCAGAGTGATGCTGCTCTGATGTCACAGTGGAAGGAATTAAGACTGTGGCTTCTCTCAGGCTCTGCTGACTTCGTACGAGGCTTCGAAGGTGAGGAAATCAGAGTGAAATATTAGATTTTGAGTCTCTGAGAATCACAAAGTTATATTTTCCCTTTTCCCACCACAGCAGAAAACGTGAACACAAGGGGACTGAGACAAATTGGAAAATAAGTGTTTGGTGATTTAAAAATCTCAAACAATCTGAGTGTGCATAAAATAAACACAATTAATAACCAACCAACTATGGGAAATTATAAACTAATCTATTATTGTTCTCGGCCTTCAAGCAGGGCATTTTGAGGCATTGCATGATCTGAGTTGCTATATAATCTTTACCCTTCTGACATTAGTGATAGCTCATTAGAGTGTAATTAGGACTTGTTATAGACCTGCTGATGCATTAATCACTCAGTAATTTGGGACGGCTATGTTTGTTGCATACAAAGAAACAAAAAATGATGAGTGAAACAGCTTCCCATTTCATTCACTAAAGGGATGCCTTGTGGTTGAAAGAACTCTGGGAAGTCTGTAAACAGATGCACTTATAAACCATTACCTTATAATAATTCACCATCATTGAAATCCTGTACATTTTTTACTCCAAACCCATAAACCAATTTATTTTAGGGCACAACCAGCTGACTTTCTTCTATTTCACCATGTGGGGCCTGATACAAATTCTGCAACAGCACAATCTGCTTTAAAGACCAAATCAAAATCTACCAGCTGTCCCAGTGAAATAATTGGGCTTCCTGCAAGCAGAAACGTATCAATAGGCACATTGTTCTCCCTCACCAAAGAACACTGGATGATCCACATAAAAAGGTAAGAATAAATAAGGTGACAAAGAGTAGAGAAACTGAGAAAGTTTCCTATTTCACACACGAAAAGGACATTTAGATTCTATTATCGCCACCACAAGCTGTTTTTAGACAAACAGTGCATTGAGCACATTAAACAGAGCCTGTTTCTGATCCATCAGCAGAAAACCTTTAAACCAAGAACTTGATGTCACCTAGCCTGTTCACAGGGACTGACGTTTCTGCAAAAAGTATTGTCCATTTTAGAAGCTGTCATGTCTAAGTGATGGATGAGTTGCCAAACTGTCAGCTGGTGAGAGCTCAGACCTGGCAACATCACTGGTCTGCAACCCTCCAACAAGATGGACGGTTTCTATGGCAGCAACGCAGGTTAATCGGCAGCGGCTGTTATTTGTTTAAAAGCATCATTTGGAGCAGAGGTGTGTGTGTGTGTGTGTGTGTGTGTGTGTGTGTGTGTGTGTGTGTG
>JARVLU010001354.1:23092440-23105352 GCA_031762415.1 Simpsonichthys santanae
CCGACCTACGGCAGAATCGAGCTACGAACGGTCCTTAGGTCCGGAACCCGTTCGTAACTCGGGGACCACCTGTATTTGGTATACCTGCATATCATGTAGACTACACTGATTCTATGGTGACAAATGGCCTTCATTCACTGTTATGTGTGCATACATTTACGTACATAGCAGAATATACGTGCACTGTCAGTTGGTGTCAGAGATCGATGCTTCCTTTGTGCCTCTGAGTAGTTTTTAAAAATAGAAACATGCTTAAGCAGGATTCATGGAAACTTTTCTGTGAGACGGTTTTATCAAACAATTAGTAAAGAAATGATAGTATTGAACATAAATATATTTTTTATATTAGAAAGTTCACCATATGATACAATTTGGCTTGCAAGATACAACATTTTGATAACCAGTAGATCAGATCAGTTGAACACTGAAAATGTTTCCAAATTCTTTCTATTTTAGGTATCATGAAGTCACTGGTGTTAGTTTCTAGAGGACCAGGTGGTGCTGGTGCAAAAACACCTTCACCCCTCGAGACTTCTCCTCCCACTCTTCTTCCTAGAAACCCAGCCGTTGTTAAACCTGCGTTGCCTCCTAAACCTCAGGTGAGGACACCGACAGAAATATTTGACATTAGCATCCATTTTGTGTGATGGCTGTAGAAGGAGGTGAGGACTGAGCTTCCCAGTCCAGCTCGTCTCAGCCGCCTGAGGAAGTAGAGTCTAAGCAACCCTCAGTTTCAGTGTTCAAAAAGCAAGAGTCAGAATCTTGTATAGGACATATGTCTGTCAACCCTCCCCCCTTTTGGGGGCTGAATTACTCAAGATGCACAGTAAACTCCACTGCTGTGCTTGTCAAGCAACAACACAGTAACTATTTGTGTGTCTTTGTTTACGTTCGTAGTTGGGCTGGGCCTGTACAAAGTGTACCTACATTAATAAGCCTACACGGCCTGGATGTGAGATATGTGGATGGGAGAGGCCCGAGGACTACAAGGTACCAGACATCTATCAACCAGACCAGGAGGAAATCCAACGGATTGAGCAGGAACAACTGGCACTTCTGCAGTATGAACTGGTAACTATGATGCTCATCAAAAGCTAAGCTGCAGGATGTTGGAGGTTTGTGTGGAAATAACCACAGACTATTACATAGAATGATTATGAAGTAGTTTAGCTTTCTTTGGAAATTCTTCCTGTATTTTGATGGTTCTAAGATTTTAATCGATCATGTTCAACTTTTATTCTCAATCTGTGTTGCACTCGATGTGTAGGCTCAGCAGGAGGAACGGAACCAGAACTATTTATACCTTTTGGCAACAGAAAACCAGAACCTTATCCTAAGCACCTCAGAGGCCGATTGCCCCATTTGCTTCTCCACTCTGATGCCAGGAGAGGGTATTGTTCTCCGAGAATGTCTGCACACATTTTGCAGGTGCGGCGAAACATCTCTTCATATCTTCATAATAGGATGTAAAACAGCACTTAACTTCAGGAACAGACCTCCAGCTTAGCTGTCGATGATGCTTGTGAGATAATTTATACGACAATCATAGAAAAGGTGAAGGTTCTGAACAAGATCAGTTGAACAGGGTATGAACACTTGAAGAGGATTAAGAGAAATTTCAATAGGGTGCCTGTTATTTCCCACACTGTTATGTGGAGTTTTCCAAAATGTATAAAACAATATGCAGACATTCAAATGTTTTATTTTTCTGTTTTTGCTTAGGGAGTGTCTAAAATCGACAATAGTGAACAGTCAAGATCCTGAGGTGTCCTGTCCGGACAACTGTGACAGCAAGTTACTGGACCGAGAGATCAAAGAGGTGAGTGAAAACAGAAGGAACGAATAAAAAGAATAAAAAAAGAGTAATCAAACTCCAAATTGGAACAGAGGAAACTGATGCCAAATACTTTGTAGACCAGACATGTTAATATTGCTTTTGCTGAAGTATTTTATTTAACATTGCTTAAAACTCACATTAAGACATGGATGATGTCTGACTTCAGATGAAAACGGAACAGAGTGAGCTGCACAAGACAAGCTGACCAGAGGTCTTACTGACAAAAAATAAAACCAAACTCAAAGCTATTTATGTTTTTAATTAAACTGTTTCCTTATTATTCATTGGTGCATAAATAAGACTGACTCCCATGTTTATCGTTATCCATCTATTTTCTAACAATCCTCTTAATGCCAAAGTTCATTCTCAATAATCCAGGAAGAAATCCAACAATGTTCAGTCAGTTCATCTGGACTTTTTTTTTTTTTTTTTGGAGACGTTTTGTCCTTCATCCAAAGGACTTCTTCAATCTGAGGAGCCACCAAAATAAATTGATTCCCACAAACAGCATACATAGTGGGGGGGAAAAAATAAAATTAACTGCTTGCTGGTGCTAAGATGAACTCCAGGGGCCGCCCTCGCCCCTGTCAACTCCTCTGAGACAGTCATGTATGGTATTTGTACCATCCAGATGACCTGACTGAACATTGTTGAATCCTCTTAATAAATTTCATATAAAATGTTTTTATATCTCTTTTCCATAAATGTCACAGACCAGTAATACGTACCTTTTCTGCTTTACTTGTGGTTCTTCAGTTGCTCACAGAAGAGGAGCTCCAGCGGTTTATGGAGCTGCGCCTGAACGTCGCAGAGAGCCGCTCCGAGCACAGCTTCCACTGTCAGACTCCCAACTGTCGAGGGTGGTGCATCTACGAGGACGAAGTCAACGAGTTCCACTGCGAGATCTGCAAAGAAACCAACTGCATTCTCTGCCGAGTAACTTTGTCAAATACATTTTCGGACAAATGTATTTTCCCCTCCATAATAAGAGAAGGAGCACAAAACATGACGGATGTTTTTATTATTATTCTTTAGGCCATCCATACAGACATGAACTGTAAGGACTACCAGGACGACCTGCGGATCCGAGCACAGAACGACGAAGCAGCACAGAAGACAAAGCAGATGCTGGATGTAGGTCCTAAAGACGAGTGCAAAAACTTAAACAGAGATGCACGAACTTAAACACCCACTGTCAGCGCGGGGTTAAGAAATGAACAGCAGCAGTTTTATTTTTATCTTTTCTGTTCATCGTAACCAAACGAACAAAGCCCTTCCTGTATTGTGCTCCTGAAACAGGCAATTTTGATTGATCTTTAAAGAAGCAATGACTTTAAATTGCATATTTTAAAAGTAAATGTAACAGTGGCAAACGTTGAATATTACCTTCTTGATGGTCAGTTTTTATCTTATCCAACAGCCTAAATGTGATTATTTATGAATAAAAATGGTTCAGCTTTGTTAAGCCTGAGACCTCTTAGTTCTTCATTTACAACGAGAAGCATTAAGGGACTTATTTTTTTTTTTATTGCAGTTTGTTGCCTATTAGCTTATCTTGTACTTTCAAGAGTGTCCAATTACTGATAAGTTAGTTACATATTATATTAGTTACTCATCAGGATCTTGTTAATAACTTAGATCTTTTTTTAATGCTAATTTAAGTTTTGTGTAGTTTCTCATTAAAACGTGATGGATTTTCTGCATAATGTTTTTTCTAAGCGTCACTGGATTGAGTCAGTCGGGTGTTTTTTTTATTTATTTATTTATTTTTAATTCTTATCATTGTAGCTTAGCCATCCTGTAAACAGTTTAAGGGTATTTCCTAACATGTTGTTCGGAGGTACTTTTTTGACAACTGCCTAACATTCCTTTTTGGTTTTGCTTTGCTCCGCCATAGAACTTGCTAATGAACGGAGAGGCCATGAATTGCCCACGCTGTGACATCATAGTCCAGAAAAAAGACGGCTGTGATTGGATCTGCTGCTTGATGTGCAAAACCGAAATCTGCTGGGTCACCAAGCAAGCTCGATGGGGACCAAATGTAAATATAAAAGCAGATACATGTATACTGATTTGTGCTCAGTAATCCAGGTACCGGTAGATGCATCTAACAAGGTGGAGTCAGGTCCTCTGGACAGATTCTTCTTTGTTGAAACATTTTGTCTGTTATCCAAAAGACTTCTTCTTCAGACTGAGAAGCTGCAACAAACAGTCTTATAAGCAGCACCTTCTTATAGTGGATCAACCAGTTTGCTGGTGACAGACAAAACTGGTTATTCACATGTAAAATGTGAGCAACTAGTTTTGGAACCCGTCCAGAGGCCCTGACTCAGCCTTGTTAGATAAACGCAGATAAATGCACAAAACCAGAAAAAAATATCGCTTCATCGGTTTAGTGTTCAGGTAAAGTCTTGTGTTTAGTGTTTGACGTGTGCATCTCATGTTTTTTTTACTTATTTACAGGGACGTGGTGACACATCTGGTGGCTGTAGATGTCGTCTCAATTATCAGCCTTGTCACCCCAACTGCCAAAACTGTCACTGAGGCTACACTACAAAACTCACATGCAGTCTCAACACGCACTATATGAGCAAGTTCAGAGCAGATGTGATGCTTACAACCCCTGGCCTCTTACATTATGTATTTCTTTTGCCCTAATTCGGAAAAGCTGATCCAACTCCTTTATTATAACAGCGAAACCTGCCATACTGTACACGTTCTGATACACATCTGCACGAGAAGGAACAAGCTGTAATTTTGAAACCAAAAAGAAAATTCACTTAGACTATTCAAGTCTAAATTCAGGATTAAAATAGATTTGTAATAGGACTTGGACCTCTGAAAAATATGAGACAGCACTGAATTCAGGTTTGAGTCAAAATGGCATGAAAATACTCAAACACAACTCTAGTGTAAAGATGTCCATAGTTGTTTTCTGTGCAATGTTTTAACTACAACCAAAAAATGACAACTAAAAATATGTTTTAATCACAAAAAATATGTCATTTTACTATTCATCATTGGTCAATAAAACACTAGAGGAACTTACAAATAGATGAAAGCTACTGGAACTAAAGTGCTGCCGTTTAAATGTATAAAAGCTGGAAGTATTCTTTTGTTGTAAAGAGTAAATTTGTGCTTGATTTGTGACTAATTGTTGGTTGATTGTTGGAATTGTATGCAATCTGTTATTTGTCAATCTATGACCAGACTCTGGTGGAAGATCCCGTTTCCATTGAATGATTGTTCTCTTGAGGCTCTTAAATATGTTGAATGTGACTTAGAGCAGTGGTTCCTAAATGTTTCTGCTTTGGCTCCACAAACTATAAGCTGTACAAACTTATGACCCCCGACTACTACTGAAATACACAAATGCAGCTAGTGAGCCATTTGACCACATGCCTTGCCAAATACAGTACATTTATTTTAATGAATGTATGATCAGTTTTTATCCTCACTTGGTGTCCACACCCCGACTTTGGGAACTACTAGAGGACCAACAATCATGGTGTTTTATTCAGGATTTTTTTTTATTGAAAGAATGCAATGTATTAAACATTTTGGTCTGTATTATGACAGTGTTTGTAATCTTGTCTTCTCCCCAGAAGCTTGTATTTAAAATATAAAATAAAACACTTTATAATGTACCTGTATGTTTTGTTATAAAGTGAGATTTACAAGAAGAGTACACTATTTTTGGAAAATGTAAATCCTATTAGGATGTTTAGTCACTTCTAATGCAATAAATGCTGCAACATAAATAACCTCGCTTAATTTGAGCTGGAACCTGCTGGAACAGGATTGGGAACTCTTATTTTGACAGTGTGTTCCAGTAAAACACTAATTCTCAGACTTACTAATAAGGAAGTTATGAACAAGTATGACTGCCTTGAACAAATAAAACTTATATTTAACTGAAAATAATTACGGTACATAAACACTCATTTTAAACACAACAACCACTTACGAGCTTAATATAAGAGCTGCCTCTTCCAAGGAAGCAATGCCGCTTGCGTATTACATCACGTATCAAAACAACGGCGCCAATTTGTCAAAATAAGCGATCAAAATGTTGAAAAGACAGTCCAATTTGCTTTCATTAAAAAAGGCTTCTCATTGTCCTTGGACAACAGAATTGAAGCACCTTAAGGCAATGGAGATTGGAGCAGGAGCAAGTGAGTGCTGAGCTAACCAGGCAGCCACCATGAACAGATAAGAGGAGGCGCCTGGAGGTTTCACATGTGGAGTCGAACAACAATGAGCAGGACGGTGAATTCAGCGGAGGAGTCAGGCTTGGAACCATCAAGGGTGTGTGTGTGGTGGTGGGGGCTAGGATGTTTGGCAGAAGTGGAGTATTTACAAATGTAGGTACCCGGTAAACATAGATGTTTAACGACTTGTTAAAGTACACTAAAATGCAGGAAATTGCATCCAAAACTTTCTGGGGGAGGACCTCCCCTACCCCTGCTATTTGCATTCTGGCATCAATCTTGTGTGCAAGATTTTTTTTCATTACCATATCTTTGACCTTCAAACAGAGGTCAAAAATGTGTTAGGGTTTGGAGACAAAAAAAAAAAAAAAAATTCCTGTGTCATTTTTCACCACTTCTATATTGTCTGTCCAACAGATCTCACGTGTAAATGAGTCTTCGAGGCTCAATGTGATTTATGTGTTTAAATAAAGGTTGAATGAAAAAAAAAAAAAACAGTTTACAAATTGAAGCCCTGGCTGGTTAAGATGAACTCATTACTATACATGCAGTGAAGTTCCAGAAATTATATAGAAATGAATTACGGAGTACAACAAAATACTGTACAGGACTCTTTCACTCCAGTTTATTACCTTCTATTTTACAATTCATCAGTAGATCAGTTTTATTACTAACAAAACATAACAAATAAAATAAGCATACAAAGGCCAATGATCATTTAGTGCAATGAAAATAATACCGTGGAGTGGTGCACTAGATAACAGCATGATACATGATGCTGGTCAACAGCGATGTTGTTTGATTCAACTTTAATGATGCTATAATCTATGCTATGACATGATTAGAACCCACCCAGTGGAGTGAACAAGTGTAGATCATTACTTAATATCACTGACAAGCTTAACTGAAGAGTGTAGTTCACTAATGTGCCATCAAATGTGGGCAACCTCCAACTCAAACCACTGTAACTGTACAGGCAAACTAAACTGAACATCTTAAAACATTTGTGTTTTCTGTTAAGCCTAAAGCGTTTGAACGAGTGACCTAAACCAAACATACATTTTAAAATGTGACAATAAAATGTAATAATGTAAAGTTATGTCATTTGACTCTTATGTTTAAACAAAATAAACCAATCAGACATTTCAATGAGAATGCATGAATGGAGCGATATAAAGGGTATACTTATTTGTGTAAATACAATTAAGACAGAAATTATGGCAAAAACTTAAATGTTAATTGTGCAAATAAGTAAATACAAGCTGAAAGCTTTGAACTATTATTTTTCTATTTAAGCTTTTAGGTCGGACAACATCTGGTAAACATGTAAAGTGTACGTTTTTGACCAAATCAAGTTATTTTTTTTAACTGATTGAAGATTCTCAAATTTGTAACCATACACTCATTTGTTCATAATTTTTAGATTTAATACCAGGGTAGGGTTGAAATGCAAGTTATTCTGGACAAAGCGTAAAAAAATAAACCCACATTTCAAATCTTTATGGTCTTTGCACGAAGTCCATGGTGTAAACACAAATCATGGTTTTTGTTTTACCGTAGAGAACATCTTTTTTTAACATAACATGTTTAGATATTTGTATTCAGCTCCTGTTGCATGTTAATTTAATGCCAAGTATTACTTTTTATTTTATTTTAAGACAGAAAACTCACAACAACTCAACTATTCAGTAATTAATCCTGAAAACACATCATTATTGCCACCACGGAACATGGCCAACTTCACATTGTCTCAAATGCACGACACTTTATTTTTAAGGTGATTTTTTTTAATGTTGGGAATTATTCTATAAATGTAGCTTTTGAGGTTTGTTAAAGAATTAGGCTACAAAACCTTGGTAACACCAATTACATCATTGATGAGTTTGACTGATCTCAACTATAAATTTATATCAAATCATGAGCAACAAAATGTTTTAAATTTACCAAATCTAAAGTGAAATATACTTTTTTTTTTTCAATAAAAATGAGAGAACCTGAATGGACATTATCTGAAGCAATAAAATGATAATCCTAAAAGTGCCAGTGTGTCATGAAGCTGTACAATTATGAACGCAACAAAATTAAACAACATATTATACAAAGAGAGGATTCAAAGAATTCAGTTTGGTCTCAGTAAAGTATCAAATCGATAATGAAATGCATCCTTCTCTTTCAAACACACACACACAAACTCTCCAGCTCACAAAATTGGCAGCAATTTCAAGTTCAGTGAGTCCACCAGGCATTCATCATAAATCTCTGTGAGCAAAACAATTAGACATCTGATTATGAAATTATAAATAAACTGAAATATAACATTACCAACAACAGTCTTTAGAAACAGTCTCTTCATTGCTTAACATTGGCAACTAATAAACCAATGCAAGCATATACTGTATATATAAACAAAACTGGAGTTTTGCAAGCTATACAAGGATTAAAATGTTTCTTCTTCATAACAGAGGAGAATTAGTATGCTCAAAATGGTTAGTGTGTTCCAGCCGGAGTTACAGACTTCAAATACCCTGTGGTTTCACTAATTAAATAGTTTTTGGAAGCAGAACAACCAGTTAGATTTAGTCAAGGACACATAAGTTGGTGATGGCCTTAAAGGTAGTTCAAGGAAACAGGTCCAACTTGGGGGCCCACTCCAGAGCAGAGTTAACCACAGCAAGTGCTGCTGCCCCCAAAGCCACTGTCAGGCCCATAACTGCCAATCGGACAAAGCGCCGCGTTGCTGATGGTCGTGCCACTGCCACTACAGGGCTTGCTGTCTCCAGAGCAGCTGGTTTCTGTCTGCGTCTACGACGTAGAACTGAATCCGGTCGTTGTTGAGTGGACGCAAGTTCAAAGTCCTTAAAGGTAGAGGTTGCCATGCTTAGGAGGTAAAGGATAGGAACAAACAGAAAAAGCAAAAGACAAAAAGTGAAATGGATTAATGAAAGATCTGCAAGTATGATGTTAGTGAGAAGCAGAAAACACAAAATAGGAATCTGCTCTATATAACAATTATAGTCTGGCGGCTACAGCAGAATCAGTGTGTAAACATGTTTTTATATCTGCTGATCCTAAGGACACAAGTACCTTTCATGTGCCACAGCCTCTCTAGCCAGTTCAGAGGGAGGAAACTGGACAAAGAGGTCTCCAGCTTTACTGATTAGTGTCTCATATGGCAGGTCCTGGGGAATCTGGGACAGCAGGTGATGGACCATTGCCATATCACACTCACACTCCAACACTTCTTCCTCTCGGTGCAATACAATCTGCCACAGAAACACAGACAGGCGTATTTCTCAAGAGCCATCATGACAATTGCACTCAATGCGTGTGCACAGAACTGGATTATTATTTTCCCATCGGTGGTGTATTAAGTGGGAGTAACATGCCTGAAAGAAATGGGGTTGACACACTAGTGACAGCTTTATAAACCTTAGATCTGACACAGCTGAAGATGCCTTAACTACAAATTCACTTCACTTGAGTAAATTGTACAGGACATCCTCTACTGTTCTATAGACCCCTGTAATGATAAACTTGTCACGTGTAAAGAAAGTCATGTGAGTAAAAACACACATTCTGCAAAAACAACATTTAACCTTACATTTTCTTTTTAAATTAGGATACAATTGAGAAAAGTTGCAGCCTTGGAAAATTTATTTACTTAATACACACTAATAAGGCCCAAACGAGTTGTTGTTTGTCAAAAATCTATCGCTAATGAAAACTCACCACAGAAGCAAAATAGATGGGCATCAATGGATGGCAGGCCAGGAAGAAGTCATACAACCGTACCACATGACGGAAGTCTGACAGCACATGGCCAAACCAGGTGATGAGCCAGCTGAGAGCAAAGACTGTGCCCACCTCAGCCCTAAAAAAAAGTTGATCAACTTAAAGTGTGTTCAATTTACACACAGCCCCACTAACTGGTATTGTAACTATTAAGAAATGACATGCAAAAAAATCCATAGCAACATTTTCTCCAGTGCTCAAAAATACACAACTGTCTTTGTGTTGGGGTAAAACCAACCAGCACATGTGAGTTTTTTCCTCTCCAAACATTCCATGTTGTTGTAACTGTATGTATAGAATATTGGAGACTTACTGCTGCATGAAGTCATGAAGGTCAGGGTTGACCCTTTCAATGATAGGCATCAGATAATTAAGAATGTGTTTTGTGTTGTCCATTGTAGGATCCATAAAATCCCTGTGAAAGAAGACGAAACAAACATAAATAAATAAGTAAAATAATGTCCATAAAATTTAATTTTTCTGTAAAGCCCAGACTCATCAGGAAGCAGTGTACCTAAACAAGCAAAAAAATAAAAATAAAAGTCTTGAACAATAAAGAGCTGGCAGTTAAGTTTGCATTCATGATAAGTACCTGAGGTGATGAGTTGAGAGCTTCTCTACGAGAACGGATGCCAGGCGTTCTCCCACAACTAATAAGAAGGTGACAACAATGTCATGGTATCCTTGGTAATAGTGCAGCTGAGGATTTCGTTTCAGAACTCTGAGGATGATGTCAATCAGCTCTTCCTGAAGACCCTCTCTCTGCTCATCTGGCATGCCTAAACAAAATTATCAACAAGGAAACGCTGCTGTTATTCCTTATAAAAATTGTTTTAGGTGTGCCACTATCAGATTTTCAATTAAAAAAAAGAGATGAAACCAGTTGAGTTACGCTTTTCTGGAACTAACTCTTAATGGTGTATGATTAAAAATAACCAATATTTATTGTAATATGCAGACCTACAAACAAAACTAAAAACATATATTTTCAAATGTAGAAACCGTAATTTTAAACCACTCAGATAATGGTTGTGGCATATTTAACAAAATTTCCGTTTTTAATTACTTTAAAGCAAGCATGCAAAAAAAAATTTAAAAAAAAAATGGTTGAACTATATCACAAGTCAGTGGTACACATTATGAACATGTCAACTTTAAGAGTTTAAAAAGGCAACTGGACTTATTTAGTTGTTTCTTGAAAATGCTTTTTCAAAATTTCTTCAGTTTTGAGAATTTCACTAAATAAAAAGCCATCTCATCAAAAGTCATTGTTTGCACAATCACACTTCCAGGGTTACTGAAGTCACGTGATTACTGACCAATCCCTTCCTCCTCTGTGAATCATCATCACTTGTGAGTTGTTTATATGCTGCAGTTTCATGTCTCAAAGTTTGAAACAAGGTGCTGCCCACCTACATCTTCAAAATAAAGTAATTTTATATGAAACAAACACACAAACAAAAAACAACACAACAAAATGTGTCAGGTTTCATCTATTCAATACCTTTGAAACTTTTTAAACTTTGAAACATGTGACTACAACAACCCAAGTGAATTATGTAACTCCCTATAAATGTAACTGCCTCGTTAAAATGGAGCTATAACCAGAACTGAAGACGTTTTTCAGATGAAAGGTGAAATGTTTTCAAGAAGGAAAAACAAGTTCAGTTTTCTTCTTCTGAGGATCTTCAATATCTCAAAACTGACCAAAAAAAAAAAAAAAGAAAAAAAAAAAAGGCATTAAAAATTTGGGATGAAATCTAAATAGTTCAAATAGTCAAAAGACAATCACCACTGCATTTTTTTTTTGTTTCAAACTGTAACAAATTAAAACAATTCTAGCATTCTAAAAACATTTTTGTTGAACAATAAACTGATTATTTATTTATTTTTTTTTTAGAGGAAAAAAATTGTACAAGGTGGCACAAATCAAACTATAGTCAGACTTGCACAAACTCCACTGTGATGCCATTTTACCTCTAGCCAGAAAAAGCAATCTGATCCCTATTACTTTGTGTACGGTATTACACCAATATATTGTAATAAAAAATAGAGTACATTCAGATGGTTGCATTTCTAATTTAAAGCTTAGGAAATTCTAAGAGCCAAGTTGACTAGCTGCAAAAACCTGCAGGTCAAATAAAAACAGAAATATTCTCAAATTCTATAGTTTAAAATAATAGAGTTCTTGGTGAATGATGAGTTGCAATTATTGTTTATCATACTGCTGTGCTATAAACTGTAACACAGTTTTTGTGTTTCTTGAAAATGAGCAGATGCCAAACACTGTTCAACACTTCAGTCACCACAACTTATGACGCTCAAAACTAAATACTTACCGGTACTAAATTTTAAACTGCAGGAGTAATAAACAATGTCTAAAAATATTTCAGACAAAAGCAGAATTTTTGACGGAGTTTGCATTGTTTTCACAATAAAGTTCTCTGTGTGCTCTGGGTCATTGTACACAGAAGTTAATAAAGGCAGATACTCTTAGACAACCTACCTGGTGGAAACCTTCGCAGGGAGCGCTGGACATCCAGCAACACCTGGTTGTAGTCCTTGTTGTTTTCTCTCTCTACTTTTTCTAGAAAAGATACATTACAATTAGTAAAACACAGAGCGTGGGAGAGCTCATACCTGTTTACACTCTCCCTGCTAATTCAAAGTGATGCATGGTGCGAAAGGGAAGGAACATGCTGTAGCCCAAAGAAATGACAAACCTATTTTCTATCAAGGATTAATGAGCATGCATCAGGACTAATCTATTTTGCTCTCCTCATAAGTGTATAAATGTATTAGTGACACAAATGGTACCAGGCTCTTGATCCAAAAGGTGAGGGGGGACGTTGAGGAGTCTGGGCCAAACTTGACAGCGGATTTCATCAGTCAGCAGTCCTCCTTCACTGATAGCCATCCTCCTCAAAGTTGCTACATCCACTGGATTCACAGAGAGGGCCTGGGTGATGTCTGCAATTTTTCGTTTCCTTCTGGCATCCCAGGCTACCAGAGAAAAACCAGATCGTGATTAGAGTTTACGACGTTTAGCTTGCAAGTTACAGTACTAGCAGC
>JARVLU010001354.1:23110477-23120719 GCA_031762415.1 Simpsonichthys santanae
CTTCTTTCTGCTCCTTTCATTTTATCCTATTTTTGTATTCTTGTATCTGATGAAACTGCTTTGTATCTTTTTTTTAAATGAATAAATAAACATCAAATCAAATCAAAATCAAAATTATGAGGACACTCTATGACACTTTGAATTATTAAGAAAAAGAAACAACAATTTAATTTGTGTATCTTTTCTTATTTGAATGTTTATTTCATATCGTTTTAATGTTGAAATAATCATTTAAGTCAACTGTGAAAACAGTATTAATGATTTTTAAACCTCATCATATAAGTTAAATGTTTTACTGAAAATAATTTAATTTCTCAATTCTGTCAACGTGCAAGAGTTAAGCATTCAGACTTGGTGTGAAAGATCAAGGTTATGTTTCTGTGAGTTATAGAATTTGTTTTTAAAGTGTTACAGACAGTTAATCAGTTAAGACATAACTGGCTGGGCTGTCTCCTTCTTTACTATAACAACTTCACCTTCATTTCCACCTGCTTGAACTAAAGTTACCCTCTCTGACATCACACTAACTCCTCCCCCTTCCTGGTTGACAACCAATCAACTGGACCAAATAATCAGGAGGTGGGCTTTCCTTAAAACTTCTTGATTTCCTGGTTCTCGTCAGTCTTTGAGTCCTCCATGAAGTCACGAAGTGGAGTTGAAACTCTTCCCGTGCTGTGAACGATGAGCCAAAACGCTAAGGGCGTCATTCTTCAGCCAGGGCTCACAGAACTCCTCTGTGACCCACTCGAGCTATAAGCTCTAAGCCTTTTTAAGGAAATTCCTTCAGAGGAATAATCTTATTTTGGAATTCAATTGGAATTGGCAGCTACTTCTGTCTGTCGGCCAAAGCGGACCACTGGGTTGTGTGACAAGTAAACACACACAAAACCAGCTCGGATGGTAACTGGACCGAATACCCTTTTACGTCTCAAGGTTGGAGTGCCAACACTTTTACCGGAGTCTAGACTAATGTCTTCAAAGGTAAAGAGTCGCTGATATTTACCAAGAGCATCCTGCGGTCTAGCCGGAAGTCGTGGGTGAGCGTGCTCATGTTTCTGGTTGACATTACCCAAGATAAATCCTCTCCTTTTCCTTAAATCTTTCCTTCTCCCTCTTAAAACCTCTCCCGCCAGTAAACTAAGTTAAAGTGCCTTCAGATGAGTTATTTTACCATTTTATAACTTGAATCTGTTGTCTTCCTAAAGGTATCCGATGTTTTATGCCGTAAGCAATGAATCACAGCCAATTATGTGTAAATGTTATGATGTTATAATTTGATTCTGTTAAATAAATGACCTCATTTCTTGATGGGTCAAATTTAAATTAACGTCTCATTTCACGATATATTCACCTTAAGATTGCACAAGAAATGTGTTTTAATCCAAAAAGAAGGAACCCGTCTATAAATCAATAATTATTATTTTGAGACTTGAATGAGCCTCGTATAATTATTGAAAGGTGTAACAGGTTTCTCTGCCTTTACTCCTACATAAGATACAGGCTATTAAAATCTTAGCAGGGTAGCTGGACTTTCTCTTAGATATAGGATAAGTTCAATCATCAGGGACAGATTCGGAGCAGAGCTGCTTCTATGTCACATTCAGAGGAGTCAGTTGAGGTAGATAAGGCATCTGGTAAGGATGGCTCCTGGGCACATCTCTTGGGAGGTTTTCTGGACTTGGAGGAGACCCAGAGGAAGGCCCAGGACATGCATCACGGACTATGTTTCCCAGCTGGCCTTGGAACACATTGGAGTCCACCCAGAAGAGCTGGAAGAAGGGGCTGTGGAAAGAGATTTCTTGATGGATGGATGGATGGATGGAAGTTCACTAGAAAATGAATCAAACCATAATCAAAGTTGTTTGTAACAAAGCTTTTTGTTTCAGTACAAATGTCTTGCTGAACTGACAACTACTGGTGTTTCAGTTGTAAAATGAACAAAGAAACTAACAAGCAAAGAAACAAACAAATAAATGAATAAGATAAATCAGTGCCTATAATGAAGGATTTGTTCAATCTGAGGACAATTATTCATGAAAGACTCTAAAAAAGGCATACATGTTTGTCCGAGATGTAGAAGAGCTGTTTGAGGGAGAAAAAAAAAATCAGTGAATGACCATCCTATTCATGAATGTATGAATGTATCAGTCTACCACTAAACTTCTGACTGAGGTCACATAGTAGTGGACAAAAAAAAAAAAAAAAAAAAAAAAAAGACTTATAAAATGTTTATTTTGAAAATATGCCAAGTAAACAATACGTTTGTGTAAAAAGAAATAAAAGTGACCCATTTGGATGATATTTTAAATAAACAGTACTCTATCATAAATAAACTATACTAACAATAATAAAAATCTTAATAAATACAGTAACACATTTGTAACATTCATTCAAGATATGTCTTTTACTAATAACAAATCTGTAGCATTTTTAATAACCTATTAAGAATACAATCTTCCAATCAAGCCCTGTTTGCACTAACTGTTGTATTTGAAACATTTCAGAATAACTTAACTCTTGCAGATGCAAAATATCAGTAATGTAATATAATTAACAAACTGACATTTTTAAATGACTCATGTTACTTTAGTATTGGTCTTCAGATCTGCAGCATTTTTAATGATGATAATAATATTTTATTTATTTATCAAGCCCTTTAAAACAACCACAGCTGCAACAAAGTGCTGTTCATATAAAATCAATTTAACTAATTATTACATATTTTACTCTTTTTAAATGAATTATTTTTCACATATTTCATCATTGCTTCTTTCAAGAGCTCCACACCTGAAAATGCCTCATGAAAATCATCTGCCTGCTCAAAGCTGCACTGACATTATTCTGTCTGTTGTGAGACACCAGGGGGCTAGTTAGCATTGAAGCTAGCGTGTTAACTGATGAAGTGTCACTCCATGTTGTGTTTTGCTGTCACCACAGCCTCTAATGAGACACAGACACTTGTCTTTCAACACTGTGAAAGATCTTTTCATCCCAGTCACTGTGCAAATGTGTTTTCTTATGTTTTTCTACCATTTTCCCCTCTGGGAGGTAAAACTAGCTTGTAGCTACGCCGCTGAAGAGATGGGAGTGGTCATGATTCTGAACTTTGACCCCAGGCAAGATTGCTAAACTGTATACATAAAACTATTTCTTTTTAAAAAAAATATTAATCATTTTCAGTTCATATACACATACATTGTTGCAAATGTTGTTTCTTAAATTTAAAAATATAATTAATGATGATTTTTACGTGGTGCTCCTTGCTATTTTTAGAACATGCCCGGCAGGCACCTCATGTGGTCCCTGCGGCCTACCAGGTGCCCATGGGCAACGTGTTGGTGACCCCTGCTGTATATTGTATACTCACAGTTAAATAATAGCTTCACAGTTTGTAACTCTCCACAGAGTAATGCATAACCTCAAAAATAGATCACTGATATGGAAACCTTACGATTGTTTTCCCTTTAACAGCCCAATCAGAAGTTTCTGATGGTTGAGACGACTGCCTACTTTGAAGCTTATCGGTATGTTCTGGAAGGCTTACAGGAGATGAATGAGAGAAACTTGCCCTTTCAGAGGTAAGAGTGAATCTAAGTGTCTCAATATTATAGTTTTTTTTTTTTTTTGTTTGTTTGTTTGAACTTGCTTTTAAAGCAAGCTGATGTGCTTTATGAAGGAATAAGTTCAAAATAATCTGCCCCCCACAAAATAATAAGGTATAGAGTGGAATTTTCTATAACATCTGAATTAAAGATTTTGTTTTGTAAATATATTAAGAAGGATATTTATGCTTTCAGGTACATTGTGGAGTGTTCCTCAGATGTGAGACCACCAGCTTACCTTAGAAGAAAAGATCTTTATGATCTGTCATCTGTTGCTCACCCTGACCACAAAAGCAAAATGAAGCCTTTTCACAGCCTGAAGCCAGAGGCCTGGCCTGAAATGGAGAAGCTGGGCATGGATGAGTCTCAGATGGGAGCCTTTCAACTAGCACTAACCAAGGAGCTGGCAATAATACAGGGCCCTCCTGGAACTGGTATGAGACTAACAAGCTTTGAAAACTGTTTTTTTCTTCTCATCAGTAAATACCATCCATCCATCCATCCATTATCTTCACATGCTTCTTCCTTTTTGAGTCGCGGGTGTCACTCGTGTCCATGTCCAGCCGTCACTGTGCGAGAGGCGGGGTAAACCCTGGACAGGTCTCAAGTCCATCACAGGGACACAGAGACAAACGAGACAAACAACCATTCACTCTTTCACTCACACCTAGGGACAGTTTAGTTACCAATCAGCATAACATAAATGTTTTTGGTTTGTGGGAGGAAACCGAGTACCTGGAGAAAACCCACGCACATACGGAGAGAACATGCAAACTCCACCCAGAAAGGCCCCCAGACCGGATCTGAGCCGAGGCGACCAGCTCACAGAGGCTGCAGCTCTGCCAACTGTGCTACCAGGCAGCAAAAATCAATAATCTAGATGACACAATTATGGCTCAAAAGACAACTGAGAATTGAAGCCTTAGAGTGAATTTATATACTGTGCTTGCAGGATTAAAAAAATAAAAATCATAAAATGTATGCAAATATAGTATATTATTTTTTTCTTTTTCCATTTTCCTTCAGGAAAAACTTATGTTGGCCTTAAGATTGCTCAGGCTCTGTTGACCAATAAAAAGCTGTGGAATGATCTGCACCTTATGGATGATTTGGATCAAGTGTATGATAAAGGTGCCACAGCTCCAATGCTGGTTGTGTGTTACACCAACCATGCCCTGGATCAGTTTCTGGAAGGTAAGCGTTCAAAATAGCATCATATCTTTTATTTATTTATTTATTTTTTGGTACAATGGATAAATGGACCAATCCTGTCCCTTAAGAAAACAAGTGCATCAGTGTCAAATAAAAATTATATTTATGATTAATGGGAGGCCAAGCAACTTTTGTTCAATATAAATATTGTTTTTCTTGGAGGTATGGTCTGAGTCCCAGAAATGGCACAGCATTTCAAACAAGCTTTCGTTTTTTTATTTTTTTTAATGCATATTTTATATAGAGCATATTGTCATTGTACGGTCATAGGTATTTACAAGTTTCTGAAGAAGGGCATTGTGAGGGTGGGAGGTCGCAGCAACAGTGAGATCCTGAAACAATTCAATCTTCGAGAGCTGACCCATAACTTCAGACATACACTGCCGTATCACCTCCGCACTGCAAATCATCAGGTGAGCTTGACTTTTCAGTCGCACTGTAAATGGTACACCTTAATTTAACATTTAAATTTATTTTACATACGTTTTTCTCATTTTAAATTTCAAATTTGTTTCTCATTTATAACACATAATGAATGTATAGCCAATTTGAGTCTGCTGTCAAGTTTCGCAGAACGTTTCACATGTTCTTGTCTTATGTTCCTCTTTCTGTTTTAAAGATCTACACGGAGCTGGGTGAAAAGGAACGTGCGATCCAAGACCACAGTTTAAAGCTGGAGTGTTCTCTGAAAGGTGTAATACGGGAACACTTGTTAAAGAGTTTCATGTCACGCATACACTGGGAAAGTCTCAATTCACCCCCAGTGAGTGATGCAAAAATACACATTTTATACACAGGCTTGGATTAAACAATTGTGCTAATAGATTAATTTGTATTCATTTGTAGAACGCTGAGGGATTTTACTTCTGGAATCAGAAGTCCAGTTTGATGATTGAGTGGTTGGGTTTGGGAATTACTTATTTCCAGCAGAGGGAGACAGAGAATGCAAATTCAAATGAAGGTAGGCATTTTACTGTTGGTGAAGCTCAGTGAAACAATGGGAATTTATTTAATATTTAGTTTTATGATCTGCTAAATTGAATCCTTACAAGTTCCAGAACATTAAGGTGGTAATAAAAAATCTAAGCTTTTAATAGCTTTAGCAGGATTATGTTCTGTTACAGCAAATAAACCAGCACCAAGTACAACTTGATCATTTCTGTAGTGAAACACCATAAAGCATGGGCTGTACAGTTCATAAATATATGTGTACTTACTTATATGTTGGATGAAAACTGCTTTGTCTGTACTCACTTCGTTCTTGTGGTTGTTTTTTTATATTTTTATTTTTTCGCCATCCATAAAGTAGCAAAAAATGTCAGTAAAATGGTGCATTTGTTTATATAAAGCAGGACTATTGAACTAGTGGCCTTTTCGGCCCATGGATGACTTCAATCTGGCCCACCAATGACTTCATAAAAAAATATATATATACTGTATATATATTATTATTATTATTATTATTATTATTTTCTTCGTTTGGGTTTTGGCAACAAAGTTGGGTTTTGGGTTCTGTTTATTGCATTTTTGATTCAATGCAATAAAACAAATTTAACAAATCATTTTAATACTTGGTTTATTTACATACTAACTAATCGCTGGATGTCAAAAAGTGTGGCCCACTGAGCAGTTGTGTTGAATAGCCCTGGTATAAAGCAACAGACAGTTTTCACGATGATTCTTACCTCAGTGTGTTTTCTGTGGCAGAGGAACCAGTGGAGATAGAAGAAGACCTCATTGAAATTGCAGAGGAAGCAGAGCTGATTCAGGCTGAGCGCATGATCGATGATGAATGGACAATTGGTCCCAGAGTTGGTAAAGATGACAGAAAGAAAGGAAATCAGGAGGGCGCTGTCAGAGAAGTGGAAGAACTGATGCTGGCTATGAACCTGGACAATGTTGACATACAAGCTGAGAACAGTGAAGAAGGATGGGAGGTGACAATATTAAGATAACTTTTCAAATGCTACATTAATCTAATATTTTAATAATAGTAATGCTATGTAAACTCCTGCCTGCTTCACAGTACAGTTTTTTTTTTTCTTGATGCATTTTTAATTGGCATGTTACTGCTACCAAATGTCACCCAGTGGTAAGGTCTAACGCAATTTGCAAAATGGTAAACGCTGTCATTTGTTTTCCACACACACGTTCTCATGTGGGCCCCCATACTGCCAGTAGTTAAAAACCACTAGAGACCATTTAACAGTCTAGCACTAACAATGTTTTGAGTGCTAAATGCAATCAGTAAAGTTAAATTAAAAGTTTTTCATTAATTGAACACAGGAGTTAACTGCGGTTTCTAATGAAAACCACTTTTTCAGCATGATGTACTTCACTCCCACTGTCGGTCCAAATATTTCAAGAGTTTTTGTCTGAATGAAACGAGCTGCATTTGTGTACAGTATTGACATTACTTTAAACTTTACTTGTTGTCATACTGTGTGATAGTATGGCATCACAATCATTTTTTTAAATTACAGAATAACCAGCTAATATAACAGTCAATCCCTTACTTTAATAAACTGATGGCCTGAAGATTAAAGTTTGTCCTGTTCTATCTACACAGTTTCAACAAGAGCAGAAAAAAAAGCTAAAGAGAAAAATAAAGAGAGAATTTGCGACGAGCACGGCTATGACTGACGAAGAGGAGGCCACCATTTTTGATGTGTGGGAAATCCCTCTGGAGAACAGATGGAGATTGTACTGGTAAGTCTGCATGTGTGGTTGGGGGTTCTGCTCATAATCTACCATTATTATAACTGTTCCCTTCTACAACCTGTTCACTGTTTTTATATCTATATATATTTTTTTTTTTGGGGGGGGTGGGCATTCTTCATTTAACATTCTTACATGATTTTTTCTGTGGTTTATTTTTATTCCCTAACCAACCTTGGCCTGGTAGCTGTAGTATATTCCCAGTGTGTATAATTAAGTCAACCAGTCAGCAAAATGTATCCCAGAGGATCTTATCACCACAGAGCCAAGATGCAGCTCCAGAATTCTGCTACTGTGAAAACAAGACTGTGGGGTCAAAATGATGATTAAAACTAACAAGTTTCTATTTTTTTTTTTCCTGAGGCACATGCTGTGTTTTTTTTTGTTTGTAATTGTTTAATCACGTTGTAGTACGTTGTCTGAAGTGCATTATATTTTTGTGACTTTTTAAAAATTCTAATATTAATTAATTTTTTATAGTTTTGTTCTTACTAGCAAGGAAAAGCTCTTTTTCTTAATGTAGCCATAATATTTTTACTATACAGTAGTCCCTCAATACTTGGCAGTTTGTATTTCGCGGACTCACTCTTCGGCATGTTTTCAATGTAAGATTGTATACGACACACGATTGGCTGATTGATGGAAGGTGACCAACTAGAGCATTGTGCTGAGGGGTGGACTGGCCATCAGGAAGACCAGGACATTTCCCGGTGGCCTGGCCCGCTCAGTGATAGCCTCAGAAAGAGAAAGGAGAGGGACTCTTGGCGGTCTGTTACAGCAGAGTAGAGACACAGAACAGGCAGGCATGCAACCTGTTGTGTGTGTCTGCTCTGCTGTGATAGACAGCCTCAGAAAGAGAAAGAAGGAGGCAGGGGGTGGGGTCTGTCTTTCCCCATCGCTACTGGCCATCGGGAGCACTGGTAAATATCTCGGGGCTCCTGACGGCCAGCCCAGGCACTGATTGGCTCAGTAACCATAACCTCAGTCTGTTTGCTCTCTTTCGCTGTGTTCTTTTCAAATGTTTAGAACATTGTTAAGAACATTACAGGCATGTGGGAAGGGTTTGTAAAGCCTTTAAAATATACAGTATAGAAATACTAAAATAAATATGACATAACGGTACCTATTTTGTGGATTTGCACTTATTGCAGGGGTGTCTGGAATGTAATCCCTGTGATAAGTGAGGGACTACTGTATGTGAAGCCTCTCTACAGTTCAAATGAATGCAGTGACGTCTTCCTGAGCTTGCTTTATGGTCTACAACAGAGTGTGTCCTCATCAATATCCCAGAGTTACTATTCTGAAAAATCTTATGCAGTACACGTCTGTGCTTTTGTTAATTACTGATAAGCTACAATTAGCTGTGTCAAATCTTTGGGAAGGGGAATTTGTTAATGTATACAAATAGTACAGATGAAAATCAAAGCAAAGCTACAGACCTGAAGATATCTAAAGTCTTAAGATTTAGTCAAATTCCGAACCTGGCTAATTAAATGAAAAGGGGAAAATCTCTTAATGGGTCTCAACAAATCACTAAACATTTTCACCATCAAATCCATGGTGGGATAGTAAAAAAATTTTTTTTTTTTTTTTTGGACTGACATACAGTATTGACAACATTTCATATATCCAAATTAAAAATTTAAACTGAGTGTCATTTCTTTATTTATTTTTCTTTTTCTTTAGAGAGAGACTTAAGTTCATTTTTACCCAGTGGACCCTAAATATTTATATTTTATATAATCCACTAGGTGAGTTTGTCAGTATTAACAGCCCACTAATTAAAAAGAAAGTTGGATAGACTTAATCCAGCTTTAACTTTTGCTCACTCTGTTAGCTTTGAGTCTCCTTTTTTATTATTATTTTTTTATATATAGTTTGGCACTTTTTAAAATCTCTGTAGGCGTTCTGGGCAACACTTGCTTTTGAACCAGTTTAAATTTCATTTGAGTATACAGTATACTATAAATTGCAATTTTTTTTTCTTTTTGTCTCAATAAAACCTTTATTTCATTTTTCATTTTAACATAAATTTCTGATAGCTATTTTATAAAATCAAATAGAAATGTAGATGAACAACTTTTATAAAGTAATTGCTTTAGTTCAAACTGAGGCCATATGTGTTGTATGAACAGCTAATTCACAGAAAACTGGTCCAGATAATGAGATTTATAAGGCGTGCATATAATTGCCCATGATTTCACAGTATTTCCTTCTTAATTCCTTTTTGTGTGAGCAGGTTGTGGGTGACACGCTACAGGATAGAGCTTCGTACAAATGCCCTGGAGTCAGAACAGGCCTATCAAAATGCAGTGGACAGACTGGCTGATGTCAAACGGGAAGAGAACCTTCATCTCCTCAAGAAAGCAACGGTACAAACTAAGTGGGCTGTTAAATTGTTGGAAACATGTTTAAGAAATAAAAGGCTGTTGTTTCATTGAAACGTACAGCAAGGTCATTTAATAGACCCTGATGCATGCTCAATAATCCAGGTGGAAAAATCTAAAAAAAAGCTAAGTCTGGTCCTCTGGACATTCATATTCATTCATTCATTCATCGAATGTCCAGAGGACCAGACGTAGCTTTTTTAGGTCATTTAATATAATTTTTTTGAAAAATTTTTTATTGGCATTTGCTATACAGGCAGTCCTCGACCTACGAACGGGTTCCGGACCTAAGAACCGTTCGTAGGTCGATTCTGCCGTAACTC
>JARVLU010001354.1:23123111-23134235 GCA_031762415.1 Simpsonichthys santanae
GACATGTCTCCAGTCCATCACAGAGACACCTGGACATGTCTCCAGTCCATCACAGAGACACCTGGACATGTCTCCAGACCATCACAGAGACACCTGGACATGTCTCCAGACCATCACTCATTTTCACTCCCAGATAAGTGACAACTTGTTTCTCTTACGGGGCTAGAGAGGAAAGGATGAGACCGTGGTTCGTGGTTGTGCTTTTATGTGGAAACAACATGACTTCTGTTTTCTTCTCGTTAAAGTTGAAGAAATTTAAAACCATCCAGTCCCCGATGTCAACCAGTCAGTCAAGCAGAGGTTGGATAAAGCGTGCACCATTGTGCTTCAGAGGGAAGTAAATTTGAGACATTGGCATAAAAATTAAAAAGAATGCAGTGTTTACAAATAAAAATAAAACCTAGTGACAGCAGGTATAAAGAAAAGAGGACCGAGAATGGGGCCCTGCGGTACCCCCCCACCCACACACCCACACAGAAGATCTGTGGATGTTGAAAGAAAATAGAAAATAGACACAAAATGTTCTAAGAAGGAGAGGTAAGACATAAACCATTTGACCACAGGGCACCCACCCCACATGTCAGCTTGATGAATTGGATGTGGTAGTAGGTGAGAGTTATCCAACACCACATACTCCACAAACAAACAGACTGTATGAAAATGGTCACATTATTTTGAAGGTTCCACTAAAATGGCTCCAACTCAACAGTTGACTGGTGGGTGATGTGCATTCCTTTAAAGAACGCCAGCTCCTTCGTGTCTGGAGCAAAACTTGGGTTCCTTCTTCTGTGGTGTCACCAACATCCATTCAGACGTCTGATTTCATGACAAGACTGGAACCTTCTCATGTGTTCACAGACTGACAGGATTATCCCGGGACTTGATTTCTCTATCGTCTTTGTGTCGCACGGTGCTGACAGCCAGGCGGAGTCCTGGAAAAGCCTCGTGTTCCAACGCATCATCTTCCCTCAACAATCAGAGGAACAAAGCTCCATGATCTGACTCATATGGATCCACCTGCAGCAGCCAGAGCTCCTGCCAGCTCACACATCGGCACTTTATTCATCCTCCATCATGCAGGATGCAGCCAAAAGTTCATTTAAAGAGGAAAACAAACAAACAAATAAAAAATCTCTCTGGGATTTCATTAGAATAAAACTGAGCGGAGAGGAACAGAGCTGCAGGAAAACTGGGCTTTTATTCACTAGTCCTCTTTTATTTTTAATTTCTAATACATTGTGAAGGCTGTTCTGCCAGTTTCTGCCTGCACACACTCTTTGTTTAATCTTGTGTCTGCCTTTAAACCAGGGTGTATTCATGTTTCATGATTATCTGCCTTTTTAACAAAAAGTCAGTCAGAAAATAATTTGTGCAACAGATTTGATTTGTGAAGATCTTTGGAAACATCACGCCTGCAGAAAGAATGCAGCCTCTCCAAAACTCTCCTGATTAATAAAACAATGTGTTGGATATGTAGGTTATTTATTGTGTGTCTTTACTGAAACAGTGTGAACGTGTTTAGAGAAGGACGTTGAAAAAGAATAGATCAGATGTGCTCAACGTTTTCCATCATGAGGACTTCATCAGATCCTCTTTCAGGGTGGAGCGATAATAAAACACAACCTCTGTGAGTTTTAACAACACGTCACAGTTGTGGAGGACTGAAAATGCAAACTGACATGAGGAACAACAACAACAATAATAATAATAATAATAATAATAATAATAATAATAATAAAACAACTAAACCAGGGGTGTCCAGATGTTTTCATCTGACACATTTTCTAACGTGCACCACCATGGAATGAAGGATTCAGGTGAAAGGATGGATTATGTCTGAGAACATTTTAATCTTCAGGACGGTCAGGACGAGTGGATGAAAACATCTGACCTCCACTGTCCTTCATCACTGAGCTCATTTAGATGATGTCGTCAAAAGACAAAAAATTAATTAAAACTAACCCTTAAGAACAAAATATCACTTTCCCCTCAAACCAACTTGACATTTAGAAGACTTCGTTTCACGTGTCACTTTAATTGGCATGAAATGCTGATGGGGGCGTGTGTGTGTGTGTGTGTGTGTGTGTGTTGTGTGTGTGTGTTGTGTGTGTGTGTGTGTGTGTGTGTTGTGTGTGTGTGTGTGTGTGTGTGTGTGTGTGTGTGTGTGTGTGTGTGTGTGTGCACTTGTAAAAAGAAAAGTGTTAAGACAAAAAAAAAAAAAGTGATATTTCTTTTCCCTTTCAGTTGAAGCCAAGTGCTACCGTATATGATCTTGCTAAGAACTTCAACTTGGAATTGTCCATGTTTGAGAGGCTCGTGAACATGGGACTGCCTTATGTTAGACTTAACTACCAGGTTTGTTTGTTTTTTCATTTATTATTTTAAATTTTTAATGTATTGATCAGTGACAATTTTTAAAATCATTGACAAAATATGCAGAAATTGACCTTGAGACACTGAGTTTCCATTTGCGTCCATACATTCAGTACTGTATGTTGGGAGATTGCCATGTTTATCTGTATTGTGGATTTGTACTTCAGCATCGCATGAGGCCTGACATTGCCCATCTTTTGACCCCGCACATCTACTCAGAGTTGGAGAACCATCCCTCTGTGTTTGAGTATGAAAGCATCAAGGTACTTTCATATTTTTCTCTTTTAATGAATATTAAATCAAACAAACACACAATAAACATTAAAACATAACATCGTCTTTTTTTTTTATCTTCCAGGGTCTTAATTCAAATTTGTTCTTTGTGGAGCACAAACACCTTGAAGAACAGATCAAAGATGGAAAGAGCCATCGAAACAGTCATGAGGCAGAGTTTGTAGTGGCACTTTGCCGTTACCTTCTCCACCAAGAATACAAACCGGAACAAATTACTATACTCACAACCTACACTGGCCAGCTCTTCTGTCTACGCCAGCTAATGCCTGCCAAAGAGTTTGCAGGGGTCAAAGTACATGTGGTGGACAAATATCAGGGGGAAGAGAATGACATTGTTTTGTTGTCTCTTGTACGTAGTAACTTACATGGTAAAGTTGGCTTTTTGAGCATCCCTAATCGTGTCTGTGTGGCATTGTCACGTGCCAAGAAAGGCCTGTACTGTATTGGCAACAGTGAGATCCTGAGTGGAGTAAAACTGTGGAGCAACATCTTTCATACCTTGAGAGAGAAAGAGCAGATTGGGAAATCTCTGACCTTGTGCTGTCAGAATCACCCAACTCGACAGGTCGAGGTTTCCTGCGCTGAGGATTTTAAACAGGCACCCGAGGGGGGCTGTCACCAGCCTTGCCAGTTTCGTCTGGATTGTGGGCATGTTTGCACAAGAGTTTGTCATCCGTACGATGCAGAACACAAAAAGTTTTTGTGTCTCAAGAAGTGTGAGAAGATTGTATGCGATCAAGGACACAAGTGTCCACTTTTGTGCCATAAAGATTGTCCAGAATGTAAAGTGAAGGTTGAGAAAGTCATACCTGAATGTCAGCACAAACAAATGGTTCCTTGCCACCAGGACCCAGCGACATTTGCATGCCAGGTGCAATGCCAGAAGATGCTCGAGTGTGGCCATCCATGTGACTCAACCTGTGGAGCATTATGCACTAGAGAGTGCAATGTGAAGGTCACCTTAAAACTTAAGTGTGGACACAGCCAGAAAGGAGCTTGCTGTTATAAAACAAAGACAGAACAACCTGAATGTAAAACCAAGTGTAAGCACCAGTTAAAATGTGGCCACACCTGTCCTGGTACCTGTGGAAAGTGTTACCAGGGTTCCTTCCACAGCCCCTGTTCTCACCGATGTGAACGTCTTCTAATTTGTTCTCACAAGTGTTTGGAACCTTGTACTCGTGATTGTCCCCCCTGTCAGAAGCCATGTGAGAACTTTTGTGTCCACAGTAAATGTATGAAGCCATGTGGGCAACCATGCGCTCCTTGTATCGAGCCATGTTTCTGGCAGTGCCCTCACCAGAGCTGCAGTAAACTTTGCCATGAGCCATGTGATCGTCCACCATGCACTGAACCTTGTAAAAAGATCCTGGAGTGTGGCCACCCATGCATTGGTCTTTGTGGAGATAAATGTCCAAACAAATGTCGCGTTTGCAATGCTGATGAGGTGAAAGAAATTTTCTTTGGCACTGAGGATGAACCTGATGCTCACTTTATTCAGCTAGATGAATGTCAGCACATTATTGAATCCACAGCCATGGACCACTACATGAGTTTGGATGACAACAAACAAGGAGAGCAGGTGGCAATAAAACTAAAGGAATGTCCCAAGTGTAAAACTCCAATACGTAAGAATCTACGATATGGATCACACATCAACCGCAGTCTGGCTGAGATAGAGATGGTAAAGAAGAAGATGAACGAAAGTCAACCTGATATTGAAAAAACAATGCGCGCCCTTCTAAAGCAGTGGAGAACAAATCTTCCAATTTGTAAAATGCATGTGGGAATGGAATACATGGAAATCCAAGACAAACTAAGAAAAAAACACCTTACAGTCATTGACCTGTGGGTCCTTGAAAACAAGATTGATTTCCTGACTAGAGTGGCAAAACTTTTAGAAGCTGCAACAAAAAACATGTTACTCACCGATGGCAACAGCTTTAAAAAAAATGCCACAAAGTTCATTGGTTGGCTCAATAGCAAAAACCAAAAGTTCACAGACCAACAAGTCTTTGATTTGCAGAGAGAGCACCAAAGACTCAACCTCCTAGCTGAACTCAATGTTCGTTGTCAAAAGGCAGACCGCACGGGACAAACCAAGAAAATGCTAATCGAGGTGCAAGAAATCAGACGGATTTTGGAAACACCTGGCCAGTTCACAGAACACGATCAAGTGAGAGTGAAAGACGCTATGAAGAAACTGAATGATAAGTTTCCACTCACAGGCTTGGGGATCAGTGATGAGGAGAGAAAGATGATCGTCTCAGCAATGAAAATGCCCCCAGGACACTGGCACAAATGTCCTAATGGCCATGTTTATCTTATTACTGAATGTGGAGGGGCTATGGAAAGTCGAAATTGCCCTGATTGCAATGCTACAATAGGTGGACAAGCCCACAAGCTGAACAGTGGCAACCAAGTTGCTACAGAAATGGATGGGGCACAGCATTCTTCTTGGTCTGAAGTAAATAATCTGTTAAACTTCGATCACCGTGAACTCTAAAAACATTTCAGTGAAGTTGGTTATTGCTTTTGCTCTCAAATGCAAAAATTAGTGAGCAGTATCCAGTCATCATTCTGTAAATACATGTAACAACCATTTCAATGCATGTTGAACTGGTATCCTCCATAAGTGTATTAAGCATTGTGTACTTAATGGAAATTATGTAGCTTTTTGTTCAAATTGGATGCAGAATACCCTGCATGAGACCACTTTCTTCCTGGTTGATATGTGCTTTTGATATTCTTTACTGAATCTACTGACTGATGTGATACTTTTCATTTGCTTGAACAATATTGTGAATGCATTTTACAGTAATACCTTTCAAATACTGTATTAAACCTTTTTATTTGTGCATCCTGAATTGTGAGTTCTGATTAAATAATAATAATAATCTAAAGAAATACTGTTTATGATAATAGGGTAGATTAAAGTACTGTACTTGAGTTGACAGAATCATTTTTCATTACAGTAAACCAATTGTTCAAGAATTGTGCCCCAACAATAGGTGGCAGTAAAACATTGTAATTAAACACACTGATTATACAGGCTTCAGGCTTGTTTGTGCACAAGAAAAAAATAAAAAGTGTTAAATGCAATTTCTTGGCGTTGTTTTTCCAAGTGCATAGATGACAATTTAGAAATTGGTATTTATCGTGTGTTGTAAAGTGATGCTTTTAATTCTTTTGTGTGTGTTCTCTTGTAAACATGTTAAACTTGCACCATCAGGAGTTAAAACATTTGTGCCTGTAACAGGATATCATTGGCAATGAAGCCAAAGAAGCAACCCTGAAATAGCTTCCATTTCTCTTCACTATACAGGACTCCCAGTCGCTGGGTTTCATTTTGGTGTGTTGTAACAGCTTGCATCACTTTATTATATGATGAATGTGCCCCTGTCACAAAGCAAGCTCCAATGCAAACTTTGCAGTCTGTAGAGGAGGGTGCAACAAAAATGTTCTGTCAGGAAGGTGTTAAAATGTAGCAAATTTTAAAAGCTGGCCACTCTTTGTATTTATAGTATTCAAGCTCAAAGTTGAGGGAGAGCTGATGAAAGGTGACACTGGCAAAAAAAAAGGGTAATATCCTACTAGATGGACTGACTCATCTATCATGTCAAGTGGCCTTAAAATATGCTGCTGTCAGAGATTCCACTTGTGTGCTTTCACAATAAAAAACTACCTACTTGCCCCAAATCCTCTAATGCATAATGCATGGTTTGATAGTGTCCGTCCTATGGACAGTGAAATAACTAAACAATAAGTTAAAAAATGTAAAAGATGATAAATACTCCACTGTTTAAAAGTAAAGAAGCAAATTCCATGTTAAATGATTCCTTCTGATACAAATGCTTTATCTGTATGAAAATTTAGCTTCAGGACTATACAGCATACATAATCTTTCAGTTTATTATGCAAATTAGAAGAGTAAGCAACAAGCCAAGTTGCACAATTATAAATAACGTTTCTCTGCAAGAGAAATAATCTTATTTGTATAATCTAAAAGTATTTTGCGTTTGCTGTATATTTTACTAGATTGTGCAGAATAAGCAAATGCAAAATTAGTTCATTTCCAATGATGTGATCAACTGGTTCAAAAGTTTGAATCAAACAATGTAAAAAGGTTTTAAAATAAATGCAAAGTAAACTAAATAATCTAAGTTAAGTCAGGTCATCTGGATGGATTCTTCTTTGTTGCAACGTTTCATCTTTTATCCAAAAGACTTCTTAAGTTTGAGGTGCTGCAACAGACTTATAAACGTATAAACTAAAGAATGTACTGTAATCATTTAGACTATAGCATATACTAGGGGTGCGCTGATTTATCGGCCCCCATTTCCTTAATTTTGGGTGATCAGCGATCGGCTGATACATGAGAAACAAATTTTACAGATTTTTTAAAAAGTTTTAACAATTGTCTAAACGTCATTTATATTTCAAAGCACTACCTCATGGCCAGTTAAAACATGTTTGTATTGTTTCTGGGAAGTTGTTCAAGGGTTAATTTTTTTTTTTTTTTTTTTTTTTTTTTTTTTTTTTTTTTTTTTTTTTTTAAAATAAGATTGGAAAATTGAAGGTGCATTGTGACCTTATAACACCTGACAGTGTCACTTATAAAACAAAATCAGTATTGGCAGGTCAGACTTTTTAGAGATCGGTCAGAAAACTGCAATTGGTGCACTCTACTCTATAATACTGTAATTATAAGTGTATAAGGATATGTGTATTTTGATAATCCATTAGCAAATGAAATACTACCTTGCATAACATCTTCAAGGATACTTGGTATAAATACAAATAGGATCAAATGATCTATTGTATTTTCAAATATAGATTAAATGTAACAGGAGGGATAAAATAACACTACAAAAACACCCAAATTACTGGTAGTTACATTCCAGAAATGTGAATGTCCATTTATACACTGCTCTTATACATGACAGTTTAATTGTCATGTGTTGTGTTTGATTTTCCAAATACTGTACATTATGGTTTGATTTCATATAGTATCATGATGATATTGTGTTAATATAAAACCATATTTCAAGCCATTTTAATTTTTTTTTCCCCAGTTTCACCTTTTTGCATATACAATGCCACAAGTGTAGTTAAAATCCTACTTCTAAAAATTATAAAGGCAACAAAGCTCATATACATTATAAAAACTGAACTATTAGTGTTATGCTGGCTAAGGATAATGGCTTTGTATTATCAGAAAATTGCTCATTAATTTCTCCTTAGAGGATTTTCATCAGCACAGTAGGTTTGCACTACAGTTTTTCTACGTGACAGAATCTGCGTGATGCAATTTCATACTGTAGCCGGAGCATACAGCAGTCTCATTTTTTATTTTTTTGGGCCAAAAGATTTAAAGCAAACTTGCAAAAAAATATTAGTCTTTGGTATTATGCAATACCTTCAAGCTTCCTCATGTGCTGTGAACTGTGTGTCTGTGTTAAATTATAAATGAGTGGTTGTTTACATGGTTGTCCTCCAGAGAAGTTGTCTTTTAACTTGACTGCTGCGCTGCATAATTACAGCTTGCTTCTGCATATAAATTACAGGAAACATTCTACAAGTGGAGGGAATTTACCAAATATTTTCTTTAAAATACTAGACTTAATGCCACTTTTTCTATCTTCACATGGTGGGATTTTCTGTAAAATGTACCCTTTCAAATTACTCACTTTTAAGTTGAATGTATTTGCTTTCAAAAAGTTGTTAGGCCACCTGGAAATATTTTTAAGAGGCTGCCTCCATATAAAAAAGTTTACTCAGCACAAGTTTTGATAAAAGAAAGGACAGCAATCACAATTTCATTAAACATCTCAACACTCCCACAGGCTGTAATTTTCTCCAAATTTGTTTGCAACCTCAGGAGTTTGTTTCTTACAGAGCTGATTTTGGGGACTTTTTTCCCCCTCTTCTTTATAAGGAACGGTTTTAAAACTCATTTAGACACAGCCTGCCTCCTGTCCCTGTGTGGTCATCATTCCTGCAGGTGTTTCGGCCTCTGTTAACATTTTGTTCATTTCCCGCCAGGTTTGACTGTTTCTTATCAACTGGGCCAGAGAGACAGGGTAAACGGCACAGAGACAGACGGAACACTAAGCAGAAACTTTGTCACACAGGCGTTCAACAGACAGCAAGTAGACACAGAGATAAAATCAAGGAGAAAATGGTGAGATTGGAAGGGTAGGGGATCTAGTAGGCTGATTGACTGATCTGTTTTCAGGCCACTGGAGACTCTGTTGTTATAAGAAAGAAGACCATAGCTGAAGAGATGCGATATCAAAAGAAAATAAGCCAGATTTGATATGATGTGAATAGACCATTTTGACCGATCTTCCTCTCCACTGGACCAGCGAATGTGATGTAGAGAGAGATATTCAAGCAGACAATAGGAGAAAAAAATCAATATCAAAAGTAAAAGTACAAGATAAGTTGTGAATGGGAGATAAAATAAAAGTGGAGGTTAAAATAAAAAAAGTAACAAGAAGAAGGAGTTTGACATTTAATTATAAGATTGACAGATTTACCAATACTGTAGCCTATTGAAAACTTGCCACTAACATAATGATGGTCTTCCAAACTTTCTTTATAGAGGAGTGACCTCAAAAATACTAAAACTAAGTCGAAAGCAGGATTTATGCTTTCATGCCCATTTAATCTGATCATTTAATTTGCAGCACATATTCCAATTCTATTCAGTTCTATTAATTCGTCCTCATCTGCTCACACAGACTCATGTTCGTGCTGCTGTTGTTGGTGTATTACTGTTTTTGAACTATTAAGTGTTAAGCATATTCTTAGCATAGTTCAGGGCTTTTCTGGCCAGTAGGTGAGAAGTTACAAAACTAAATCCAATGATTATTAACATTTATTTATACTTTTACATTTTGAGACAAAAGAAAAGACTGGATTCCATTCATCATTCATCCATTATCTTTACTCACTTCTTCATTTTCGGGTTGCAGGGGTTCACTGGTGTTGATATCCAGGTTGCAAGTTTATCACAGAAGACTGGATTCTTGTAAAGAAAATATATATTATTTTGCCAATTTAAAAAAAAAAAAACTAAAACAATGAACTGTGCAACCTTATTTTTTTATATATATATTTTTTTTTTAATTGTGAAGAAATTGAGTATCCTACTTGGAAGAAATAAAGCATAAAGTTAAAAGGAGTATAATTTAATCTGTGTATTAGTACCAATATCCACATATTTGCAAAGGAAATGACAGGAAAACTGCTAAAACTATTATTTTTTCATTGTGGGGTGTAACATCATATAAAATTCAGTTTAATGTCTCCTATATGTGTTCTTCTGTAATCAAACTATGGGATGAAGTTTAAAATTATTAAAAAGTTTGAAGGTCTATCTGTGTGCGACACATAACCAGCAGTTTTAATTGACGCCTAATTGCTGTGTGCGTAGTGAATTAATATCCCATTACCTTAGACTTCTCTGGAGATACTTGCCAGATAACTCCTCAAGGGGCGTGTGTCATCGTATCGAAACTTTGATTAAGGCAGTGGGGAAAGTCCAGACCCTGATCGCATTTTTTTGTTCACATTCCAGGCTGATTTAAATGTAAATTCATTTTTATTCCAGCTCCTCCCATCTTGGCAGTGTCTGGGTAAGTGAAGAGGAAAGCCAAAGCAAGGTGTGGTATTCTGCCAAGGTAAGCATATTTAGTTCATGGGGGTTTGATTCTAAACGAATTTAAATAACTGTGTGGAAGCCAATTTGGTTTAATTGAGCTCTGCTCCTCTGAACACCTGCAACTAGATTAGTGACTGACATTAAGTTGTTTTGCTGCATTGGGCCTCCAAGTGCTGCTCTCGCCGCTTCATAACTCAGGATTTACCTCCAAATATTAAATGCAAGACCATATGTGCTTTGCAGAATGTGCAATGAGCTTAGCTTAGTGAGCAGCAGTGAAATATGGCCAAAAAAAGGAAAAATCATACTCAAGCTAATCTATTCTACTCTCCTGTGCCCGAGTGCTACGACAATGGTGCTTTATTACCATAACCATCAGTGTATTATTATCGCTACATATTAGGGCATCTCAACATCGAGCAAAAGCCCCAGCAAGCCATGACAGGAGTAAAACAAACTATCTTCCTGCTCCATCGAGGGAAGACATCAAGCAAAGATGTACTTTCCCCCAGGCACCACCCCAGTGTAGCTAAATCTGCCAAGAAAGTTGAAGAGGTATTTGTGTGCTTACAAACTGACACTCTCGCCTACCCACAGCTTTTTGTCAACCTGTGCCAATCTATCATCTGTGAACTACCGAACTCATTGATCCGCTCCCGTTCAGAGGCACAGCATTAGTGCAGGCAAACCTTCCAGTTTCTTTTACTGCCTCGCATTGAAACAGTTGTCATTGCACCTCTTTATGCCAGGATAAATAGAATGCAGAAGTGAATGTTCATTGACAGACA
>JARVLU010001354.1:23142216-23153604 GCA_031762415.1 Simpsonichthys santanae
TACTGTTTAGTTTAGGAAGTATTACTCTCCCTAAGAATTGATTAATATCCTCATCTGTTGGATTTATTTGTGGAGTGTATAGGGTTTTATAGAAATCTCTAAAACCTGGCACTTTCTCAACACCATCTACTTTGTACCCAACACACCTTCTCAATTAGATGTCTAACTAAATTAGTGCCTTCGGGTCTTTGCTTTCATATTTGGTTTTGTTTTGAAACACTTTCTGTTTGATTGTTTACCTCGTCTTGTGTCATATTTAGTTGTTTGCCTTGGTTTGAATGTTTAGGAATCTTTCCTCATTCCTGAACTGAGCTCCTGCATGTCTGCATTTTAGCTCTTCCACAATTCATTATTAGAATTTGTAAAATCCAAACCCACACTTTAAAATTTCCTCATGCCTCACATATTTATTTTTCATGATGTAAGTTTTGAATGTGAAGCATAGAATTTTGACTACATTCATATAATCCCATTAGACATTTTTCATGTTAATGTTATTTACCAGCAGCACTGCTGATCATTCCACATCACATGCTTCCCTCTATCCCTCATGAAGCCAGCTGCTGAGATGGACATTGCCACCATTTAAAAACACATTGGTGTGTGAAGTCTTGTAAATGTTGCATGTTAGTCTGTGATTTGGCACAGTGGAAGTAAATGTGTCTCTCCCTAAGGTTAGTGTTGCCAAGTGCTAGTAAAATGGTTGTGACAAGTGCTTTAAGTACTGCTAGGATTTCTAAAGGCATGTTGACTGTGATCTACACAACCTTGATGAAATATTACCAAGTACCCGGTACTGAGCTTCTTTTAAATATCATTTCCAACAGGTTTTGTTGCGCATGTATCATTGAGACAGAATTGAAAAGGACAGCTAATGACACCGCACTGATCATAAACTCAGACAAATCTCACTTGCAGTAAGTTTACTGAAACACTCTCAAAACTCAGGACTTACTGACATCAACAGAAGAGTCCTTATGTTCTCCAGATTTTCAAACACAATGATACACTTTTGTGTGTATCCTAAAATTGTACTCTAAATAAAATTGTTACGTACTTTCCGCCGTACACGTCACACTGCTGTATAAGTCACATTGTTACAAATATGTCTAGTGAAAAAAACTTAAATATGTCACTTTACCATTTAAGTTCTATCTATTATGCATCACCACTGACGTGTCACATTTGTTATGCGTCACTACTGACCACCCGGAAATGTGGGCCGGTGTTGTGCCAAAAATCGATTGGCTGCCAAATGACAGCCATGGGAGCGTGCATGGGAGGACTTTAACAAGAATTTAACAAGATTAACACTTAAACACAAGTATTTGTTTGCTTGAAAATATAGCAAACGTGTGTCTCTGTTTAACTTTTCCTTAATAAATTCACTTTAAAGGTCAAATCAGCTGCATTTCGCCTGGGCAGCGCGGTGAAATGCAGCTCCAGGAGTTTCAGAGCGAGCTGAAGGTGGCTTTATGGCAAGCCAAGTGTCTCAGTAATAGCCACTTTTCACTATTAATGAGACACTTGGCTTGCCATATTACTTGAGGGCCCTCTAGTGGCTGAAAATGGTAGTGTTCAATATTTTTCATATCAGAATGAATGAAATCATCAGATCTCAGTCAAAAATTGGGTTATAAATATGAAAAAAAAAACATAAATAAGTCGCTTTGCTGTGTCTCAGGGCATGGAAATTTATGCAAAAAAAGTGTGACTTCTACGGTGAAAAGTACGGTAGTTTAATATTTACTTCCTTACTGCAAATTACATCAAAAAATTTTGTAAGATTTCCACACAAAGCATAAATAAGGATAAAAATATGCATCCAGTAGGCCAGTCTCATATTGCTGTTTGAACTTTAATCCTTTGGTTTCTGATTTAAGTGGTGAATCGGATGCTGGTGGTGGGATGTGTGTGTGTAAGATCCCACTGGGTTGCTGATAATGACTTTGTGATGAGTACATTTACTTCACACGTATTTCTTTTTCCAATTACATTTGCTCGCCCACGGCTATGTACACACACATTAATTTGGCTCTTTGCTCAACCAATCACTCAGAGGGTATTCAAGGAAGATTTAGGGGCACCGGCATCATCAGAGTTGGAGAAATGGTTGAAAATGACTGAAATGACTTCATTCTGACCTTCTTGTGCTTGGGGTTAATTGTGATGTGCTTATAAATTGTGCGGGGGCTGGGGTGGGGGCAGTTTTGTTTGAGTCCAGAAGTAGCTGTGGATGAAAGTGATGTGCTTTTGTGTAATAGCTATAAAAAGAAAAAAAACACACTGCAATTTTCTCTCATTTAATTTTTTACCTCAAGTGGGAGAAGACCTTTTTGATCTTTTCGCAAAATGTGCAGCTGAATCTAATTCCTCACATGAAGGTAAAATCCTTCACCATTTCTTGAGAAGAATTGCTTTTATGTTTTAATAAACAAGTTAAATTAGGGCCAATATATTTGTGATGAATATTTTACTATTGGGACTTGAAAATTTTTACCAGAATAAGTAATGTAAGCATTTATTATGCGTCATCAATAGTGATATTCGCCAACTAGACTGGCTTCCTTCTGTCCTGATTTACAACTGTATCAAACCACGTGTACAAGAACTGAACTTAGCCTTTATTTCTCAGCTTGCTTACAGACAACCCCTCCATCCCTTCATCCATCTGTGCATCTGCATGTCACCTTATGTCACTGATGAAACAAGGACACGGTGAGTCAACTCTGCCATCTGCCTTCACGTGAAATAGTGCCACAAAGGTAATTTTGCTGACTCAGCACAGATCCACCAAAGCACTGCAAAAAAAGTTAAGTGGTGCAACAGATTAAAAAAAAAAATTCTGTGCCCAGTCTGACAGAGAAAGTTTTCCATTTTATTTTTCATTTTTATTATCTGTCTGGTGAAAGTCTAAATGCCAGGAGGATTAGAGAAATTACATAGGCTCTTGCGTTTCCTGGCTGGTGCTTATCCTCTTTTCTGCTCATCTTTCTCCCTCCCTCTTTCTCTGCCTTTTTTTTTGTCACTCTTTGCTTCTCTCTCTGTTTATCCACTATTTTCTCCCACTCCGATGTATTTTTCTCTCTTCTTCGGTCTCCATCGACTGTTTTGTGCCGTGGCTGCTCTTTTACCCTCTTCACCTCCCCTCCCCAGCGACATACACTTGTACTTGTTTCTCCATCGCCTCTCTTTATGTTGGCGTGTCACTCTTGCCATTTCACTAGCACTCCTTATGCAGCTCATGCTGGATCAGCATGACTGGGTCTCTAGCCCCTATGGGTCCTGCGGCTCGGACAGTTCTCAGCAAAGAGAAGTGTTTTAAGAATGGCCCTTTTAATCCTTAAGATCTATTACAGATAGCAGGGCTGACACAGGCGACAGAGATTAGAGGGGGCAGATACTGACTGTATTGATTGGCCCTCTCATCCCAAGGCCAGCCCAGCAGCTTGCTTGTGTAATAGCAAGCTATAATGAAATTCAGTCAGTCCGACAAAGACAGAAGCACTAAATGCATAAAGAATGAACTCTGTAGAGGGACACTGGTGATACAGATGGTGCAGGGGACAGAGTGCCTGTTGGCGGACAATTTTAAGTGGAGGTTAAACTCTAGCACGTTCAATCTGCACTTTCCCACAGCACCACTAATTTGCTGATGAGTAAACACAATGTGTTTTAACCTATTAGTTTTTTTTTATTTATTTATTTTTTTTTAACTCTTTTAGTTAATGTAATGTCATGGCTTGTGTTGTGGCTGTTTGTGACAGATTTAGTTTTGGCAGCCACAAAGAAAGAAAAATAAAGAAAGAAAGAAAGAAAAAAATAAATGAAAGCAGCTGGAACTCACTCTGAAGTCAATTTTCAGAGTTTGCAAGGCCAAGGATATTTGTAGTTAGTTCAAAAAGAAGAGTCTTTAAAATACAAAATAAAAAAATAAAACCATGAACTGTGTGTCCATATAAATCCATTTGTAGGAATCTGTAAAGCTGTGTATGAAAAAAATATAAACAAAAACTAATTATGTCGTTGAAAGTAAGAAGTAGCATGCATTGCTTTTTGCGTGTACATGTATTTAAATTTAAAGCACAAGTAATACTTTACAGAGCAGATTTTAGTCAGCATCTGAAAAATATATAGCAATTATAGTTGGACTGAGACTCCTGAAGCCCTATGTTAGGATATTATCTTATTACAGTTTACTAACTGATGCTCAGCACGACAACGGCATAAATGATGATGCATTATTTCTGTCTAAGAACAATGCAAAGTACAGTTTTATGGTGTCAGCAGCAGCAAAAAGCTTTAATTGCAACATATTTACAATCAAGTTTAAATTATACCATGTCTATGGTAGAAATTTGTACAGTAAATTGAAATTTATTGCTTTGAATGTGCTCACTGTGTCTTGAAGGACTTTTCTGGCAATCTCAGCCAGGACAGGTGCAACATGACAAGTTACATTTTTCAGCAGCTTGGTTCAAAGAATAGCTCAGGCAAGGATGTGGACAGAGTACAATAGCAATGAAGGCAAAACTGAAACTAGAATCATGTTTTTCACTGCAGCCGCTTGTGTGGATTATATTTTGGACACAAGGATAGTGCACAACTTTCAAAAACAAAACATAATGGCGGCAACCTCTTCACAGATGCATCTTAATTTTCTCATAACAAAACTGTTATGTACACTTTAGGAAAAACAAAAGGTATCGCCACTTAAAATTTACCCAAGAAATTGTCACTAAATGATTAAATGAGTTAAAAATGTTTATTAGATAATGAGTTTACAGCTATTAATTATATTAGACCACAAGTAAATAGGCAGAAAATCAAATAGAAATAACGTATGAGTCTAAACAGGTGTGAAGAAAATGTATGCATGCCTGGATTGCATGCCCGTGCACAATGTATCCAAATGTCCAACATGGACTCAGCTACCAGAGTATTTTGATGCATTATAAACTCATTTGGGTTTGAGTTTTGCAGCTTTTCAGGCAGAACCATGCAGGCAAAAAATAAAAAATAAAATTCTGCACCTGTTTTCTTCAAGTGTTTCAGCTCCTCAAAATAGTTTATTAAGGAAGATGTGATTTTTCTCCACACTATGTACAATTTTTTTCATTTTTTTTTTACTCAATCCATATATATTTTTTTTGGATTACAAACTATAAATAAATGCCATTGGTGTAGATGAATGACAGAAATCAGTTCCTATAAAAAATAAAAAATAAAAAAACTTGTAGTAAACATAATCACGCGTGTGCTCCAGTAAAACACAGCAGTCTAATTTATTTTTATTTATCCATGAGAAGTGGAATGTGCCTTTTTGGTCCCGTTTAGCCCAGTTTCTGCAAATATCTCATTTGCTAACATGATAATTGTCATTTATTCATAATATAATTAATGCTATCCCTTTAAAAGTCTAAACCATGAATCATTTTCAAGCAACATCATTAAAAGAAATGACCATCAAATCAAAAATATCTGTCGTAGGTGATCGTTGTTATCTGTTTGAAATTGCTTGGCACAGCTGGCCCTGGCAAGACTTGTTTCAGTCTTTTTCCACCTATCTCTCCTCCTCCTTTAGGCTTCGATACTTAGAAAGAGCAGCAGTCTTCCTGTCCCCTGGGTTTAGCATGATGCAATGGATTGCCAACAACACGCCATAGCTACAAGGCTTCTGCTAATCACACTATTGATCCTGTAATTCCACCCATTTGAAAGTCTTTAGCTCAGTGGGCGGTATCAATGAATAATGTGTAAGTCTTCGTTTCTTGCCTTGTTCGCTGAGGCACCTGGTGTCTCAGGGGAGGTGACTTAGACCTGTTTGCCTTTTCCAGATCACAGCCTTGCTTCCTCTTTAGTATTCAGCTGCCACACGCTGCACAGCAAAGTCTGTCATGCTGGGAAGAAACACAAATGGAGAATGGCTGATCAACCTCCATTCCTTAAAGTACATCAGAGTGGGAATACTATGTGTTTTGCTATGTTATGGTAGTATATTTTAGTTGTTGTGCAAGGAAAGATTATTACTAAGGAGCCAAGTTGCAAGAAAGAAGAAGTCTTAGAAAGTAAACTCGTATAGAATATCAATAAAAAGAGTAATGACTTGTTTTCTCAGAAGGTTTTGGTCCATTGCGTGTCATTTTAAAAACTGCGTCTGGTGAACAAAAATGCAAACACATATATTTTAACCAAATGGAAATTTTGTAATAACCAATGTTCGTCAGGCTTTCATCTGCAAATTAGATTAATTCAGCTCCTTGACAACTATTAAGCCTTTGGAAGGTAGAAGAAAAGCAGCAGTTTTTTTTTTTTCTAAACATGCATTTTCATAACATGCACTTTGGATCAATAACTGACCCCTGACATGTTCTGTATAGGGGAACAAGATTGAGAAACCATGTCAAAAACATCTGTTTGATTTTCTTACATCAAGTTCAATTCACACAACCTTATAGGGCATTACCTGTAAATACGACCTATAGGGCATCCTGTGGAGTAGCATTGTCATAAACACCAGGAGGTACTTTACAACCAGCATAATCATATTTGTGACTTCATCGAACCATAGTCATATGAGGAATTACACAAAATAGCAGGAATCCTGTTAATTTTGCAAATGAAAATGCCTAAAAATGATTGCCTCTAAAAAAAAAGAAGGTATTTTAAGCCTTAATTTTAGTTGTGAGATGTAAGTTTGATAAAAAAAAAACATTTAGTATCACAGATCTGTGTAGAACCTCATTGAAGTTCCAAATAGATCTTGTTAATATGAAACTAAAATACTTTTATTTTTTATTTATTTTTTATTTTTTCAGTTCAAACTGTTTTGTTGGTTGCCTTGGTAATATCCAACCCCCCCACCCCCCACCCCACCCCAAAAAGAGACCACTAAAATACTATTATGCTGTTTCTTATTGGTTGTATTAAACAACACCATGAGCCTAGAATTGGGAATCACTACTATTTGGTTAGGCTTATACAAAAGGCTAAAATCTATCTTATTACTTTGCCATTATCTCATTCAAACTAATTTAGCATTTCACGAAGTAGGATCTCTCCAAATCTAACCACAGACCTTTACAAAGAAAACAAATGTTCGGCTGTCTTGCTTCCAAATAATCAGCAGCAGAGACCCAAAAGAGAAAGGCACATACAAGAAAAAAAAATAAAATAAAAATCACATGTTCAGATTAATTTCTCTGGGCTTGCTTTCTGTAGGCCAGGTTGCAGCCACTGTAGGACAAGTGTGACATGGTGAAGAGGTGAAGGAGAGCACACAAAGAAGCTGGAACGAATATGGAGTGTGCAGAGTCAAATAGAACAGGGATAGATCTGAGGATTATAGAAATAAGGCTAACTGAGAAGAAAAACGAAAGAACAGGATTTGCATGAAATATAGTTTCTGAATGGATTTGCAGGAGAAAAGATGATATCTGATGGATTTGGCAGAGAGTATTGGTGGTTAGGGGGATACGTGGGTGAACTCTGTAACGTTGATGCCAGGATAAATGTATTACATGAATTGGGTTAAAGTACTGCAGATAGCAACAAGGAGAGGACGTGGTCTGGTTTAAAACTGCATTAAAGCCAATCCTCCCTTTTACACATTACAAGGAAAAAAAAAATCTTATAAATCAGCAGCCCAATATTTTTAGGGGGGGGGGGGGGGTACTTGCGCATAAAATGACCTTCCAATTTACAACAAGAAACCACTGGGCTCTTCTGGTTCTCCCCCTATGGTCCAACCTTTTTTTTAACAATTGCAAAATGATAATTAAAAGCAAAAGGAAATGTAGCGTAAAGAACAGCTAGATTACGAGGAAATATAGAAAACTAAAAACAAGAACATGTCTATATTGGTTCTTGCCAGGAACTTAGCAGATGCTCAAAGCCATTTAGAAAGGTCAAGGTCGAGAGCTTCAAATCTTTTTTTGCAAGATATTCCAGGAAACAGGAGCAGAGTAGGAGCAGGTCATTTTGCCTAGTTCAGTCCACACTGAGGGGACACTGTATGTAATAATGTCCTGAGAGCGCACGCTGTAGCTGCACTCATGCAGAGACATGTAGGAGGAGATGTAAGAAGGCAACAGACCATGAAGTGATTAAAATATGAAAATGTACCAGTGAGAGAGTCTGCATGAAGTTAATGATGTCCAGTTGTGTATTGGTGGGTACGATAGTTACAGCCAGTTATGAATCTTAGTGGATGTTGGATGCTGCTATGATAGGCAGCATCCAACATCTGCAGGGTGCTTGTAGCTGCGTTCATGTTAATGTCACCGTAGTCAATGTATTGTTAATTTAAGTTAATTACAGTTAATTGAAACAGTTATAAATTACCATTTTTACTAATTTGTGAAATGTACTGTATTGTAAAAAAAAAAATTTCAAATTTGTCAGAGACAGAGTTTCTTTATTTTTAATTCACACCACATGTAGTACATGTAGTGGAATAGAATTGTGTACACAGGGTCCCAGTTACATCAAACAATAGCAAAACTATAAAGTGTAAAAATAAACAGTAAATAAAAAAGAAACAGTAAATAAGAAATGGTCAAGAGTAAATATATTGGCCGTGCTTCCATCCAACTGTAAAGTGAGTTTGAAGCAACTTCTCCAATGCTACAGTTGAATAAGAAGAAGAAGAAAAAAAGAAAATCTATCAGTTGTTTAGAACAAATAAACTAGGCTGTCCATACAATAAAAAAAATGTGTTACAGGTTTTTAAAGCAGATTAGATTGGGGAAAAAATACATCCATTACAGATTTCATAGAGCTATAGAAAATTAATAAATACATGTCTATGTATATTGACAAATGATGCTGGTTTTTTTTCAAATCCCGCATCATGTATTAAAGTTTTTACAGTAACAAGGAGGACAGAGAAATGGGAGTATTATAGTTTACAACTTGGTCACTTAATGCAGTCAAATCATCATTCACTTCAGGTTCCATTTTTTAAATAAGGCAAGAACTTCCTCAAATTACTTTAAATGAGGAGTTTTGTGAACTGTTACCATTAACTTTTCCTTATTTAACATTTTAAAATGCTCATACAAAAACTCTAGTAGAAAGACAATAAGTGGTAGCTGCAGATGGAACAGGGAGCCAAAGCTCAATAGAAAATTGAGCCGATTCATAATTCATTCATTCACATCCATCTGCAAACCACAGACTCATGTTCAGGCTGCTGTTGTTATGCTTTATTGTTTTATGTTATTAGTGTTTAGCGTTTATCTTAGACCTTCTAGCGTACTGTTTGCTGTTCGTTTAGCATATATCTTAGATTCTTATACATTGGTATACTTTTTTATTTATTTATTTTTTGCTTTTTTTTTTTTTTTTTTTGGGGGTGTAACTGGGATCCTGAATACATAATTCTGTTCCACCTCATGTACCACATGTGATGGAAATGACAATAACATGGACTTGAACTTGAACTTCAAAGTGCGTGCATGCTATTAAAAATGGGTAGAATTAACCAGCAAACATAGAATAAAATTAGGTTTTCATCGGGTTTCACTGGTCATTGGGTAAGCTCACTTGGATGAAAGCATCAACACACAGTAAATTCCTGTTTCTCAAGTTACTTAAGTGTTTCATTTATATATTTACCAGCTCTATAATGGAACTACTTATTATGTTGCATTGAAATATGGAATTCCAGCCAACACATATCTCAGCACTTCATATAAAGATCCCTGTAAACGTTTTATGTATCCAGCTATTGTTAGCTCTGAAAACTCACACCGACCTCGGGATGATCAGGGATTTCCATTGTTCTGTTGCTCACTCCGTGATCCATGTGCTTTTCCCTTTTTTTATTATGGTCCAAAGAGACAATACCACTCAACAAACCCCAACTGCTCATCCCTTCATTTGCCCTCATCATTATCGAAAGTAGTGATTGTGCTGCTTTGCGCACCCCTCCCATTTTCACCCTTAACTCCTCTTTCTCTGGCACTCTTTGCACTCAGCCACAGGCCATTAAGTTGTCCCACAGCATTAAGCCTTTGTCTGTGTGACCAAACATTTGATGCTTGATAAGAGTAATCCTGGCTTGTGTTTTAGCCCCCTGAATATTGCTGTGTGGGCAGTGAGGTCTTTCACAAAGCAGCCAGCACTAAATTGCTCACTCTTGCTTGCCTTTTGTCTCTGGATTTGCGAAACACTTTGAGCCGCTTTGCAGTTCTGAGAGCAGTAGCCTCAGACGGTTGGAGTTACTGGAACAACTTTTGCTGCTGGACTGACCGCACAGAATCAAAACACGCTCGAGTTTAAGTTTACCCGTTGACTGCAAAGATCAAATCATTGCTTTTCTAGCCATACATAATTTAAAAGAAGCTCCTGCGCAGCACATTAGGCAGAGCTTGCTTGCATATTTATATTTTGTAATTAGAAAGAGGGATATTTTTCAAGCAAATGAGTGTAACGTGTCCTTTTACATTAAAGATGGGGTTTAAAGCAGTTTTAGCACGTTTTAGTTATTTGACTTCTAGAGTGTAAGTGAGTTTTTCTGTCACTGCTGTAATGGCTTTGCGATGGTTTGGTCCCCACGTTCAGTTAACTTTGGTCACAATCCCATTATTCGAATTAGCACTCCAACGGGGAACAGCCAAGTTGGATTAATTGGCCTACACAATGCAGAGAAGGCACAATTTAACAAAAAATCAATACCAAGAAGGGGTGATTAGTGGTTGCAAAAACATTTTACTGCTTGTCCAAAGTTTAGCAGGGAATTATCTCATGGCACGTATTCTAGTCTGTGTTCTCATTTCATATTTTCTCTTTTGTTTCAGCATGAATAGGCTCTGTCTGCACTTTACAATGGCTTAAATGTCAATGGCCTTTTTTTCCTTTCTTTTTCTCGGATATGTCAAAAGATGTTAGCATTCTGTACCATCACTCACTTTCTATTTGCGCAGGCTTGAGCCAAGCTAATATTTTCATATGTCCCCTCTGGGCTTCCATATATCAGGCTTTGACCCACAAGTGAGGTTCAGGAAGGGGAATCATTTATTATTTAAAATTTAAAGAGGTGGGGAGGAAGGGTGTCTCATAAAGCTTTTTTTTTTTTTTTTTGGTAACTTCAATATGAATTTATGTTGATGTGTAAATGACCTACCAGACAAGCTCAATGAATATTTGTCCATCAAAAATGTAAGCCTGAATGAACATGTTTGCTTAGGCCATGTGTTAATTGGCAACGAGATGAAAAAACAAAATAACTATCGTGTGTTTTATTAAGAATACTTTATTTTAATATATTTTAATATTGTAAAAGTGCTAAAGAGTTCTCCATGATTTCACTGCCATCCATCCATCCATCCATCCATCCATCCATCCATCCATCCATCCATCCATCCATCCATCCATCCATCCATC
>JARVLU010001354.1:23194996-23207251 GCA_031762415.1 Simpsonichthys santanae
AATTTGGCCCCCCCCCCCCCCCCCCCCCCAAAAAAAAAAAAGAACTAGGTGGATGTGGGGTAGGCCAGGGGAAGCGGTTGTGCTCTGTGTTTTAATGTTAATAAAAAGTTCTATAATAATAATAATAATAATAATACTAATAATAATGATAATAATTTAAAAAACAAGCAAAAAAAAAAAAAAACAGGGAGCACTGGCCCTGCAGCCTGTGCATCAGACCGGCCCACTGGGAAATGTCCCAGTCTTCCCTATAAGCCACTCCGGGCCAACCTAAACTGGAAGAATGGCTCTAACAGATCCCAGCAGGAAATACCTCAGAGATCATTGTCAAGACAAGCATAGTTCTGGAACAGTTAAAATAATGCGCAGAGTTCTCAATTTTCTGGTACCGAACCTAAGCTTGAAGTGAATTGGAAACACCCACCCTCATTTACCCCACCCTGGGGCTGTGAGCTAGGCCCTTAACCCCCCATTCTCATCCCCCCAGGCATCATGGGTGGCAGTCCTCTGCTGCACACCTTTGGTTTGTGGTAACAATGGTCAGTGGTTGCATCAACAAGGGCATCCGTCTTAAAAAAAAAAGTCAAATCCTCATGTGAGCTCACTTGCTGTTGTGACCCCCTGAAAAAGGGAGCAGGCCCATATTGCATGCAAGAGAGTGGTCAGCACATGCAATTTTCCTGAGGAACTGTAAGAGCTGACACCAAAGAAGTGCAGGCTGGTGAGATAAGAAGAAACATGCTGGCCTTTCTGTGGGGCTGAGCCTTAACACAGGACTTGTGAGGAGCATGAGGATGAAGCTGAACTCTGTTCAAGATGACACATCCCACCTGGAGCCGTGACGCAGCTACACAGCACATTCACTCTCACATATTGAGAATGTGTAGTGATTTATATCCAGATGTCCCCAGCTGGCAGGGTGCCTCCCAGCATTGTCTCCACATGAACTGCCTTGGACTGTTTTTAGATTTTCAAATCCATGTGGCCTTTAGACACACATACACAAACACACCTTTACACAAACAGGTGGAGGATTTAGGATTATGAATGTCTTTAGGATTATGAAATTGAACCCTATACGCTCAGTTGATCTATTTAAGAAAAGTAATTTGTAAAATGTCAACCCCCCCCCCCCCACCACCCAAAAAAAAAAAAAAAAAAGTCTTAGTCTCAATGTTATAGACTTAATGCAGAGTACATGTGCTATCCAACAAACTTACTCATACTACATACATACACAGACAAAAAAAAAAAGTGTATTTCCATTTTACATAAATATTGTAAAACATTTTGTTTGTGCAAATTCTCACTTGGACCTGCATGAAAAGTTTAGATCTGAGATAGTGTTGCAGCGTGAGGTATTCTCAGAAGAGATGGGTTTTTAAGATATTCAAGAGAAAGAAAGCAGAGAACAGTGTCTCTAAAGTGGCATTGTTTGAACATGTCTCTAGACTTGTCAAATGTTGCTTTTTCTTTGAGGTGTTCAGCTACGTTGTAATATAGTGTGTGTGTGTGTGTGTGTGTGTGTGTGTGTGGGGGGGGGGGGGGGTGCTTGAAAGTGTCACATACCAAATCATGGTGTGAACAATGTTTCTGACGTTCATCTAAAATGACATACATACTGTAAAAAAAGTGTGAGCCTGTTGTTTCAAAGAAAAAATCAGCATTAGCATTAGCAGGTTAGAGCAATCTCAAATTTGACATTGTCTCAGGATTACTTGCCACTAGTCTAATAAGACTTCAAACTTTTCTCTTAAAAAAAAAAAAAATAATGTGCAAAATTAGATAATCAAGTTCAATATTTAACCTGCAGCAAGTTTGCCTTTTTTTGAAAGCTGAAGTGGCTAAATTTAGATGAAGTGATACCTGACACCATATGTCTTTTGACAAAGTTTATTGACACTATGATTGAAGGTAAAAGTTTATTCTTTCTGAATACAAATCAGTTCGGCCAGTATCTTCCTACCCTCAGTGGTACAGCAGTTAAAACATTCCTACCTTGGCTTCACCTTTAAAACCCTGTGGCTACAACCATCTTTTACAGTGTATGGTTAATATCACACTGACTGATGAAAGGCCACACCACTGTGTGAGGTATTTAAATTCACCACACTAATCTAGTATGGGGCGACTGACTGATGAAGTAGCCTATGGCTTCTTACAGGACTTATGAATAATTTAACAGAGGACCGATTTAATAGGTGCCACTATAGAGGAGGCAAAAAGGAGTACTACTTAGTGTAGTCTACATCTACCGGTAGTTACCATGCATAACCTTCACATGTGACATCTTTTGACAATATCTTTCTATGTATCTATCCTTCTATCCATCTATCAATCCATCTATCCATCTATCTTACAATTGTACTGCACAATATTTTCAGCCAATCATTGATTCTAGCGTTCTTTTTGTCTGCTAGCAGGGAAATTTTCCACTGCTGCTGACTGATTCGAATTCAGGAGGAAACATTTTTAGATGATGCACCATGGCTACCTGCTGGCCTTTTGTGTTCATTGTTGTTAAGAATATATCTATTCTTATGAACGGAATCCAGTTAAGAATACAATTCAGCCAGAACAAACTATTAGTTTATAAAATTGACTCTATGTAAACTACAGTACATAGAATCATTTCAAGTTATGTAGTTATGAGTATACCAATTTATGAATTAGGATGCTGTGTGGATTTTGTCATTGAATCTGTGAAAGTGGAAATAGGGTGCTTGATATAAGATAGATTTTTATACTTTACTTTCAATAATTTACTGTCTTGATTTACTTTTTCATTACCGTACTATATTTCACATTAGTTGTGTTCACATATTTTTATTACAACACCAAAAACATTGTTTTTATTGATGTTTCTAAAGTATTACACAGTGTTTTGTATATTATTTGTTTTCTTGGTTAAATGTTAGGAACCAAGATAAATTTGTGGGAAACACACAAAACACCCAAGTGACAAATCACAAACATGTGTGTATTCGTACAGAATTAGAAACATAGATGTCCAAATGATTTTCACTTTACCATGACCACACTTAGTATCACTTTAGAGTTACCACTGAAACTTTTAAAGTAATTCTTCCTTTTACATATACTATGGTTTGATGTCAATATGGTGGCAGAAAACTCTAGTCTGAAGAACACATTCTTAATATGTTTATTTGATCAATAAATCACTGATAAACTTTCTGGTCAAGAGCTTTGTTTGTTGAGCAGATATATTTAGTATTTATTCATAAAACAAAATTAATTAAAAAAGTTAAAAATCTTGCATGTTTATACTTTTGCAAATATTCTTACTGCAATCCTCTACGTTGCGGATCAACTTTGCGGACTTGATGTATCGCTGTTTGTGAACATACAGTAATATTGTACAAAAAAGTACAGTACGACACACGGCTGTGGACTGTAAAGTAATATCACTGTACTCAAGTGGTTGGGAAAAAGTTAAAGACAAAATAATAATAATAATAATTCAGACAGACACCACCATTTTGTTATTTTCTTTCAATAAACCTACACAGTATAGCCAGTCCAAAAGAACTATATTACCCACAAGGCAACGGTGCACTTCCCAGAATTCAACAGTGCTCCAAGCCCGCTGCTTTCTGCCAAAATGGAAGGAAAGTTTTGATCTGATCCAAACCTGACTAAAAAGTCTGGTCCTTATTCATAATGACGTTGGTGCTCAGTGACTGCAGGGAGCCTATCAGAACTGGACCAGAACTACTTCCAGCCTCATCAGTCAATCTGAGTGCTGCTTGACGGGCCAGGGAGCCTCTCAAGCAGGTAGTCGTTGCTTGGCTGTCCGGTGTCGTCTCCGGAGCTCACCCAAACTTTTTTCTTCAGATTTCTCTGGATTATTTGGACTTTGTGCTGGCTCTCTAAAGGTCAGGTTCTCTCCAAAAGCATCTGCTGCTCAACGGCTGCAGGGAGCCGATCAGAACCCGACCAGAACTGGACCAGAACTACTTCCAGCCTCAGTCAATCTGAGTGCAGCTTGCTGGTCCAGGGAGCCTCTAAAGCGAGGAGGTGTTGCTTGGAGGTCCGGTGTCTTCTCTGGGGTTCACCCAGACTTTTTTCATCTGCTTTCTCTGTTTATTTGGACTCTATCTGGACCATTTTGTGGTTTTGTTCTGGATCTCCAAAGGGCCGGCTCTCTCCAACAGCATCTGGTGCTCAACAGCTGCAGAGAGCTAATCAGAACCTGATCGGAACTGGACCAAAGCTGGTGAGTCCCCATATACAATTTTCAGTAGCTACTGTGCATTACTGTACTGTACATATATGTATGTTGTTAAAATGACATAGGTTTTTAAACCCTTAAAAATATATATAAATACTCAAATAAATATAACGTTGCTACTTGGTAGAATTTCACTTTGCAAGATGGTTCAGAACCAAACATTCACAATATACGAGGGACTACTGTATCCCATCTATTAATTTCCTTTACCTGCTTTTCTCCCAGGTTGCAGGTAGCTGGTGGCTATGTCTACTAGTCATCATGAGAGATGTGGGGTACATCCTGGACAGGTTGCAAATCCATCATAGGGACACACACACACATTTAAAAAAAATAAAAATAAAAAAAAATAAAAAAAAAAATAAATAAAAAAAAAAACCTCATCCATATTAGTAACACTTTAGAGGTACCAATGAACCTAACATGCATATTTTTGTTCAACTGGAGGAGACAGGAGTACCTGGAAAAACCCAAGCATGCATGGAAAGAACATGCAAACTACTAACAGATGGGCCTCAGGTCGGGATGTGATCCTGCTACCTTCTCAGCGAAAGACAACAGCTGCAACTGCTGCATTACCATTACTGTACCTTAAAATAATTTACTGTATTCATGTTTTTCAAATTACTGCTACAGGGAAAATATTGAATTTAATTTATTGTAGGCTTTTCAAAACAAATATCAAACATATGCTTTTCAACTGAATGTTCAGTTAGCAGTAATTGGTTCATAATTTTTTTTAATCAGATTTTTTTTCCCCAACAAGTTTCATTTGATGCTTTTGAACATCTGTGTTCCTGCCTCAGCCCAAAAAGCCCACATCAAGCTTTTTTTTTAATTTTTTTTATTTTTAAATTAGATGAGTGTATTGCCTCAACTATTTCTTTTCATCATGTCTGTGTATGATGCAGCAGTGATTCATTTTTATTTGGGGAACACAAAGGTCACAGATGTTTCACTGTCAATGCCCCTGTCCAAATCCCTCGTGAGGTTTGGATGACACTACTCATTATACAAACCTTGTCTCTTCTCTTATTTCACTCAAACATGATGCTGTGGCACAATGATGCAGCCCAAACAAATAAACATCAATAGAAATCTGCCACACTGTTTGCATACACTGATCATGATTTCTTTCATGGTGGAAAAAAGTCTAGTGAGAAGAATTCAGATCATCTCAGCTTTTTTCCCAAGTCTTTAAAGCCAAAATAAAAACACTATCTAAATTCCTTCTCTGCTGACATCCTGTGATGCTCTGACCACACCAAACAGAGCTAGAGCCAACATACCCATGAACATGGGCAAAGAACTTGTTATGTTGATTGTTGTACTTCTCTGCATGGTACACTAACACATGGCGTTTTCATGGAAGTGCTTACTTACTGTATATACTCTTCAGTCTTTGTACAAAGACAGTTTATAATTCAAAATACTTGACATTCTCAACTGTTTACAACATATAAGATATAATTTATTGTTATTATTACTATTATTATTATTATTATTATTATTATTATTATTATTATTCATTCTCTCTTTCGCTCTGGACAAAGACGGACACTCTTACCCTCTTTCCCTCTCTCTTGCTTTTTTGCTCTAATGTCCTATCAACCTCAGAGCCTCTCTTTACACATCTTCCGAAGCAAAAATTATTATGGATTTGATCAGCTGGTCTCTCAATGCAATGGACACTTTTTTTCTTTTTTCCACCAGACGACAGGGTGCTGGAGAGCCCTCATGCCCTGAACGGACCCACGCAGCTGGATATGTCATTGATTCTTGGAGTGAGTGGAAGATGATTGTTTATCTGTGCTGTCCATAGAGGATGTAGAAGATGTGTACATTATTGGATCTATGATAACAGGGTTTCTGCTGTTTGGAATCGGCAAATACCTAGGATATCAACAAATTAGGAAGACATTGGCAGCAGTTTCGGCCATGGTAACGCTGCCAACCTTATGTGAAGGATTAATTTGTGCCTCGAGCTCTCAGACTCATATGCTTAATGAGCTCAACCGTAAGCTGGACACAATTTCTGAAAATTGTAGGCCATTTGCAGCTCCTGGAACTCACCAGCATGAAGGTTTCAATCTTGGAGAAAGCTAATCGAGCATGGACCGGTCGGAATGTCCACAAATCTGGCTGTTTGGATTTGCCATTGAGTCTACCAGCAGAACTTTAAAGGCAGACAGAAAATAGAGTCTGGCGGCCCAGACAATTGTTGTTTATCAGAATGTGGCCTCCCTGCTGGCCTTGGACAGACCAACTTATCTCAAATTGCTCATGGAGGATATGTAAACTAGAAGCTTCTGCCTAACCCTCCCACTCCTGAGGACATCTGTGGCCTTATCAGAACCATGATGCTGATAGACACCGTACCATTGTATCAGAACTTTGGAACTTTCTGGATGTCTATGGATAAGTCCCTGCATTTGTCGACCTCTATGCATAAATGTATTATGATGTCATTGCATGTTGTTTATGTTGTGAGGTGTTTCCAGGCCTGTTTCCAGGCCAGGACATGGTGTGAGACATGATTTTAATTTTTTTGGCTTCCTCCACCCTCGTGTTCTCTTTTTTTAATCTGCCTGTACAAAGTATGTTGTATGTAACAGGCCTCTCTTGTAAATGAATCTTCGAGGCTCAATGGGAACTAAACTGTGTAAATAAAGGTCTAGTAATAATACAATTATTGTTATTACTTTGTATTTTGACTTTCAAATATTATATAAGTCTCATGAACTTAGGGTGTTGTGTTTGTTTTTGTTTTATTTATTTATTTTTGTTATGTTTATATTTTACTATTGTTTCTTTGTTTTGAGGTTTATTGTGCTGTTCGGCTTGGTTTTGTTTCTAGTGTATCAAGTGTCTGTGTGTCAATGGCCATTTCCTCTGTCTTTTTTTTTTTTTTTTTTTTACTTCATTTAACCATTCTCACTCTATCTGCATATGTTCATTAGTCTCAGATATTTCCATTAAAAATTATTTATCCCAGTTCTACTTAGCTTGAGCTCTTGCAGTTGTGGCCCTTAACGTTTATAACCAGCCAGTGTTTCTGTGGACCTCTTTGCTTGTTCTTTACATGCTTCTAGTGTTTTTCATGTAACTTTTTATATTTATCTGCTGCCTTGACAACTTTTTTTAATGAAACAAATTTGTTTATTCGTATACTTAAGTCTTTGAGTCTAATCTTCATCCTTGTGTCCTTCTCCTGACAAGAAAATATTCTGCATAACCTTTAGCACTGGGATCAATGTTTCATTTTTTTAAATTTCATGTAAAACAGCCTGAAGATTGTGACACAAAATCTACACACAAGACCATATGCACACAGGAATTTGGAGAATAGAACCCCTGCTAAAATCCTTCAAATCTCAAGTAATCTGGGGCTTCACAGTTTAGTCCTGTAGGTAGAATTTAGATCCTCTCTGGGGGATAATATGAGATTTAAACTCCACACTGGACAGCCATAAGCCGGCATGTCCTGAGGCATCTGAAAATACACTTGGCCACCAGAGAGTGGTGACAGTTTTTAGTCTGGTTTATGCGTCTTTGGGAAAGCACAGTCAGACCGGGATTCCTTAGTCCAGGTACCAGTTTCTCAATTGTAGAGACCCTTAACAAGGACATCCTTGTTAACATCTGGTATTTGCTGCAGAGTGTGCTCTATTGTTGAAGGTGAAAATGGTATGTTCTTTTTCTACAGATAAATAAAATAGTCTCTGTATGTGAAGGAATACTTTATCAAAGTACCTTTATCTTTCAGAAGCCATGGGAATAACACAAAACTTCAGACAGTAGAGCTATGCAAACATAATAACTGCAATGCTTAAGTGTGAAAATAAATCTGCACTGAGGAACAGATCATGTATGTTTTAAATTTGCAGGTGAAATTTAGGAAGGTGTACAACGTTGGAGGAGTTTCTTGATTCATACTAAAACATTTCACGGTGTCATGATAGGCATATTGGAGGTTTAATGATTAGGACTGTTCCAATTCACATGTTTCCCACGGGTATCTGGCAGCCACACCAAGACAACAGTCAAGCTCGTCAGTTAACTACTTTAAAGCACAGAAAAATTCCTTTTATTATAACCAAGAAGCACGTTTTTCATTCAATTTGTCTGTACAGGATTGTGTAGGACTTCTAAACCTGGAGGACTGTGGCAAATTCAAAAGGCTTATGCTCCCCAAAAAATATGTTTGATGTTGCATTATATTTTTTCTGTGAATAATTTGAGCCAAAGTACATCTGCATGTTTTAAATGGGTCATGCAGACAGCACGTGGTTTACAAAGCATTCCAGGTGTTGTGAAAAGGCCTGCTGAAACATCTTTTATTTTGTATTGACCTCAAAATGTTTCCATTTCCTTTAACACCAAAGGTCCATTCTAGCTTTTACCCTGCATCACAGATGAATTCACGTGTTGTACATAATACTGAAGAGAAAACAACTTTGTCTGTTAACAATTATTTTTTTAATTTTTTTTATTTTTTTAAGTGTTACAATTACAGTCTTTTCTTGAGAGATACAAGCAAACTTTAGGAATGACATCAACTTTAAAAAGGCACCTTAGGGGACAAAATATTCTCATCTCATTTATATCAGCACCACAAAAATGTAGATAGTACCTGTGTATTATTAGAAGGTGAGCAAAACATACACAAAATATAATTTTCTTATTGGATTTTTTTTTATGTCACATTGTTTTTGTTCTCTTCTTGCTTACTTTGGCAACATCTTGATTTTAGAAGTGATTTTGTTAAGTGAGTCTGGATTGATCAAGAGAGCCTATAAAAATATGTTCATGATTATTAGTTCTGATTGTTGAAGGTCTTTTACAATTGTTTTTTTGGGCTCTTGTACTTTTTTCCTCTTAATTTTTTTTTTTTTTTTTTTTTTTGTCTAGTCTGTCTGGAAAATAGTTAATATGAGAATGAAAAATAATACAAAAAACACTCAAAGTAAAACAATAAATGAACAAACAGTATAAAACATTTAGATACCGTGAAGAAATATTTTTCAGGACAACATCAAAAAATCACAAGTCTGGCTCCTTAGAAAGCAAAACATGGAGACATGAGGGATGACTTAACACTTCTTTGATTGTAGGTTAAGGTTTTCTTATCTGTTTGTGGCTTGCACCACACACTATCTAAAATGTCTTAACACACACCTCAGTTGAAGCAATAATGGGAAGACAAAGATCTACATGATCATTTATCACCACTAATAGGTTGTAGTTTACACCTGGACATTAGACATATATCACAAAGCTCAGGAGGATAGGAAAAAAAAAAAAAGCTTGACAGTAAAGAAGGACTGTGTTGAGATTAGAATTTGTGAAGTCAACCACATTCACTGAGCTGATTCAGAGAAAATGTACAGATATTAGGACACATTTCTTCATTTCAAGTCTATTTTATAAAGCTGAAACTGAATAAACATAGCAGATGCAACTAAAAACCTTGACAGTGAGGTGGAACCATTATCCCGCAAACAACTAGTGTGTCTCAAGCATATATTTTTTGACGTTCTCAGTCAAGTACAGTGTTTAAGTACGAATTCTAGGTACAGGCTTTTGAATTTTGTCGTCAAAGAAATCTGACAAAAAAGGCCTGTGTAAGTAAAAAAAAAAAGTAATAGTAGTAGTAAAAGTACTGGGTATTTTATTTTTTTTTCAGTCTGACAACGTGTTAATGTTTAAATGTCCATTACAGTTTGAGTTTTACATCTGGGCTTCAGTCTTTGGTTGGCCTTGTTGCTGTTTTAAGTGCTCTATAAATAAACTGGTATGGTATGGCTTGACTACAAAGAACTTGAACATGAGTGATATACAGTTGAAGCCTTCCTCATGCAGAACCTGTAAATTTGCTGCTCTACAACATTTCTCACCTGCTGTGCTCACCTCTGTTTCTTCAAAGGGGTGTCATGTCTTCCTATCTCTTGTGCTGAACAGCTGAATATGGCTGCTGTCAAATGTAAGATCTCGCTTATTTACCAGTTGTCTGCGTGATTTGGGTGACATGCGGAAACGTTGGCTCTACATGTGTGCATCCGATATAATCTGAGAAGGTAAACTTCACAACAGCTTGTTTCTGCTATAGCTCAAAACATATTTGACTTCAAAAACCGCCTGTTTTAGAGCAGACACTGGATGCCAGATCACAGAGAGATCCACGCTGGCAGGGGACCTTTTCTCCACATTGTGGATTAGAGATTCTCTATGTTGATGATTGGCTGGGCCCAACTTGTATTGAAATCCAGACAGGTGGCTGTGTGTCATTAAGGTTTAATAAGACTCACCACAAAGTTCCTCATTAATAGCTGCCCACGGGGCACTCTCTGGACCTTTGTATAGAAAGGAAAACGAGAAAGTGAGCAGCAGAAATGAGTGGGTAGAGGGACTTGAAAAGAGGGAGATGGCACTTTCATATGTCTCTACTGATGGAATGCTAATAACCCTAGACACATATGTGTATGTGTGTGCACACATAATACACATTTGAAAATCCACAAGGTCCTTTTCTGATTTTCACTGCACTGTGTGGAAATCTACTGCCTGTGAAATTTCAATTTAAACATCAACCAATTACTGCAATTCAAAGGCATGTTTGAGACTCTCAGTCTAAACATTTGAGTTGAGGGAGCAAGTGGAGTTTTAGGAGTAAATACTCTTTTCTCTGCAGACCCGAAACTGTCAGGGGTATGTTTGTATATGAGAGCACTGTGCATGTGCAAGACTCAAAAATAACTCAGACATTAAATCAAAGGAAAGACTTGTAAATCTCCCCTCGATACTTACGAGGAACTAAACTTAAAAAAAAAAAAAAAATGAAGTCAACAGTTTATCGTGCAAGCAGAACCACCAACTTTTGTTGCATTAGTGCGTACAATTTTGAAAGTTCAACCATTAAGCGATAAATAAATCCTCTTGTCTATTTCTTTATGCTATGTAACATGCAGTTCTTATTTTAAAAGGAAAACAAAAGATGTACTTCACACCCTCAACTAAAAGCTTCATTTTCTTTGGGTTCTGCACCAGGAAACCATCTTTGATTGTAGGGCAAAGAGAAGTGTCTTAGGTGGAAAAGCGTTTAGACTCAGAGGGGAAGCACTTAAAAGGCTCTTCTCTTCAGAGTCTGAGATCCGTGAAGGGTAAAAACATGTTAGGAAACTTGAGTGCTCAAGTGTAATAAAGACAATTGAAAGCCCGAACATCTCCCTGTGACATTTTGAGTAGAAGGAGTGGCCGGAGTAGCTACATCTCCTGTCTTCCTAATATTCATGAGAGTCAGTGTTTCACAGACACACTATCTGGAATTGTTTCTTCTAATAAGACGGTAGGTGAAAGAACGTGCTGTGTATTCTGATAACAGTTTAGAAGCACTCCTCTGGAATACTAAGAGTAAGATGAAAAGAGGAACAATGTGCTTAAAAAATAAAAGCAATAGGTGAGCATTAGAATAAAGCACTGAAGAGGTAATTGTGTACCTTAGTGTGGGATCCCACAGGGTACAGTTTTAGATTTTTTTATTTCTGCAAACTTCCACTTGCATTTCACTGTTACAGAGAAGCAGTTAGATTTGCATGCCCCAATAAAAATGACACATATTGTGTAGTCATTGTTTAAAAGTCTTGATAATATTAAGAGCTGAATGGCTCTGACCATTTTAACTGTTAACATAAAAAGGACAAAAGTAGCTCCACTGAGACCCCAGTTGAATTTATGTTCCTTGTCCCAAGTTAATAAGCCAGCTATGCTGAAGATAGGATTCTTTTCTTTACTTTTCTTAATTTTTGTTTCTTTTACATTTTTAACATGGTAAAAGCTTGAAAAGGACAAACTTACGACCCTATTTTTATTAATTTATTTATTTTATAACAAAGGCTTCATACTCCGCCAAGGTTATCCTTTGTCACTGATTCTGTTCATAACTTTTATGGACAGAATTTCTAGGCACAGCCAAGGTGTTGAGGGGATCTGTTTTGGTGGCCTTA
>JARVLU010001354.1:23252163-23263659 GCA_031762415.1 Simpsonichthys santanae
GAAAATCCGGAGTTACGGCCGCCACGTGGGTTGAGCTCCGACTTACGGCAAATCGAGTTACAAACGCGCCGTAGGAACGGATCTTGTTCGTAACTCGGGGACTGCCTGTATTGCTTTTTTTGTTTTTTTGTTTTTTTGTTTCTTCTATTTAGACAATGTCTGACTTCCAAAAGAAGTCGTTGTTTTCCAATGTATGTCTTGAACAATATTTTTTTCTTTTTTTTTTTTTTTGTTTCTGGCTGATCTGTTGTTTAGTGTGGCCTAAAACCTTTTTCCTGCAAGTAATTATTTCTTACATTATTTATTTATTTGTGAAAAAAAAAAAGTTTTTTAATTATTTATTTTTTAATGTACACGTATGTATTTAAAAGCGTCTTTAATGGATTTAGAGGAAGCTAGTCTTTGGTGTATGTTAGCTTGTTTTTTTTTTTTTTTTTTTTTGCGGTTGTTTTCACTTTTGCTTTCCTTTCAGTCGTCAGGCTAATACTTTATTCAGTACAGGGCCAACATGATCTGTCAGGTAGATTTAGGGACCGGAGCTGGAGCTAATGGTGCTGGCTAACAAGTGACATTCTCTCATTAGATGGGAAGAACTGCCTGAGTGGCCAGTCAGTTGGAGGACATTAAACAAGGTCAGAGCCTCTGGCTGCCATGAGGAAATAGAAAAGAAAAGGGGCCAGGAAGACAGGCTAAAAAGACAAGATGTTTGCTGTGCTGTGAGAACGCTTCTCTCTTTACTGGCTGGTAGAGCTTGATGTGACAGGAGTTTGAAGTTTGGACTTTGGTCACTGCTGCTTTTGATCATAATGATGCGTGTGTGTGTGTGTGGGTGAGTGTGTGGGGGGACGCATTAAGATTTTTGTCACATCTATTCAAACTGCCTTCGCTGACCATCACCATGGGGCAGAGTGGATATTCTCCCTTACATCGGACTATGAGGGTTGCTAACAGAAAGGGAAATCAATAATGTCGATAGGATGAACATTAGGATGGCCAAGTGGTTTTAACGGCCCCATTGTTATTCTGCTGTTTTTGTAAAGCTGTTTGTGGTCCATCCTTTTCTGCAGTCTTCAATTTTCAGAAGGCTGAGGAGGAGAGACAGCTGTGTAGACAGAGAGACAAAGATGGAAGAAGAGAGACGGAGAAAGAAAGCCTGCAGTAAACTGAACTGGTACCCGATTTCAAACACGTCATTTGGTTGACAGCCATCCACAGAGGCTTAAAATATGTTAGTTTTTTTTTTTTTTAGACCATTAACTCCTAACTTAACTATACAGTAGTTGTTCACTTATCAGCTGTAAACATGCAACAACTTAGACTTCATCAAAGATGCTGAATGTTTATATATCTTTATGTGCTTTAGAGGTGTTTTTTTTTTTCAATTTCTTTTCCATGCTGCAAAGCAGTGTTTTATTTTGGCTCACTCAGATTAACCACATCAAATCAACTTTTTTAAGTCCTCTAATGAGAGTTGTTTTGATAGTGAATAATTTGCACACATCCACATCTTTGTGGGCACATTTATTTCATTAGAGTTACAGTATTACTCAGACTATATAACAAAATATCTGTGTGTGTGTGTGGATTTTAGCTTTACACTGGTGTTTGCTCAAAGATAAGATGCGTAGGGTCACCTCTTGAATATGTGAGTAAATGGTAAATGGACGTACTTAAATTGTGCCTTTCTATCTAATCAAGATACTCAAAGCACTTTACACTACAATCTGTGGCCTCATTCATACCTCACATCCCATTAATACACCAATGGTGACATGATCTGCAGTTAATGTGTTGAACCCACGTGCAGGAAGGCAACAGAGACCAGGAGTAAAATAAGGCATTTGAAAGTTTATTTTAAATAAATGAAACAAAATGCTGACATGGCAGCAAAGCTTACTTACAGGGAGGTAAAGACACCCAGAGCAGACACAGACCATGAAACCATAAAATGATAATGCCCAGAAACCATAGAAGAGAAAAAAACGTGGATTATATACAGAAACTAATGAGACGTGATCAGAAACATCTGGTGTGATTGGAGACTGATACAGGTGTGACAAGGATTGAACACAATTGAGAGAAACACAGGGATGTGCAGAAACCCCACAGATGGGACACACATTGGAGGCAGTGAGGGGTTCAGTGTCTTGACCAGGGACACTTCAGCATATGGCTGCTGGTGGAATCAAACCCCCCAACTCTCCCATAGGAGGACGGCTGCTATAACCACTCAGCCACAGCTGCCCCAGTGAGTGTTCAAGCCAACGGAGAAGGTTTACCAATACAGACCAAACTTAATGTAAAGATGACATTAAAAACTAAACAATTTGTTGCTTTCATAAATGTTTCCTTCAGACTTGTAAGTACGGTCATACTATAAATGTAATATTTACAAAATAATATTTGTTTTCTGTGTTGGAAGATTTTTAATTTGTAGCGTGAAAAACATTTCCCATTTCTTCACTGCTGCCCTGTTCTGTTTAACTCTGCCACTGCGCTTTGTATGTAATTATTTAACTCGCTTGATTGAATTTTCAGATCCCAATTCTCCAACTTAAACATATGCATTATTACTGTGTAATATAGTGGGTAAATGTGTGTGTAATATTGAGCCTGAAAAAAAAAGTTTCTTGTCACTAACAATTTGTCCTAGATAATGCACAGTTTGTCTTTTAAAGGTCATTTTCACTATGAAGGCTTTTTTTTTTTTTTTTTTTTCATTTTATTTTAAACTACAGGGGCAGTGCAGTGATTAGAGCTGTCCACTCCCAGCAAGAAATTGCCTGTTCTAAACCAGCTGCGGCCTTTCTGTGTGGAGTCTGCATGTTCTGCCCATGCATGAATGGATTTTTTTCAGGGTACCCTAGCAAAAACTTGCATGTTAGATTATTTGGCAACTTACTATTGTCTGTAAGCATGAGTAAAAGCTGTAGCAATATGAAGGAGAGAGATGGAGGAAGAAGGGTGACACTTTCTCCATCCCCTTCACTACATTTGTTTTATTTCTTTATGGATGGATGGATGGATGTACTATTTGTTCTTCTGTCAAATATAGGATTACTAGCTTGAGAGATATATGTTTTTATATTCAATAATTGCAGGAACTTACAAAAATTACAAATAGTCCAGTGATGTATTGTGCAAGGTTGTTATGTTTAATTTGCAAGACTGTGTCACTTTTTTACACATTTGTTTGTGTTTTATTTGTGCTTAGCCTTTCATATTAATTAATTAATTAATTAACTAATTAATGTGTTCATTTATTTACTTATTCAATTATTTGCTTTGCTAAGCTATTGTGCAGCTTTTAGTTTTTATACACTTTTACTTTTCTGCAGGTCTCATGTTTATTTAAATGTGCATCCTAAAACAATGTGAGCTAAAGTGGGACATGCAGAATGGTTTAAATTGCACTATAAAAAAAGAAGAAATGTATACAAATTAGAAACACAGATGGACATGATTACTTTCCGTGTCTTCTAGCATCTGTTATTGTGATTGATTTTAATAACTTTGTTGCATTTCTATATTTTTTACAAAGTTGTAACAACTGCTTTTCCTCACATTGTTGACACCTAAATATTTGCAATATTTTTATTTATTTATTATTTTTTTTTTTTTCATTTTTTTATTATTCTGTTTTTGCCTTTTTTATTACTGGATAAGCCCTTTTAAATACCTTAATTTTATGTTTTACTTCAAATTGAAAACAAAGAAACAAGCAAACAGACAAACATAACAGCAACTAAAATAGTTTTCCTTCTTCCTAAAAGTATTTTAAGGGCAAATTCATTCATTTCTATTGGCTGCTGTTGTGTTTCACACCCAATGTTTTTTTTTCTCCTGCAAAATTAAGCCTAAAAAATCATATGGACAGACAACTTATTCAGAAACTACTAAACGTGGTATACTAATAAATAAAGCAAATAACACATTCCTTAAATGCTAATGTTTTATGTGTGAGCATTTAGTAACATAACTAAAAATCCACCTCACACTCATTTTAACTTAAAACAGAAATGTCCCAAATTGTGTGGTGAAAAACTAATTATAATCTTCTGCACATATGTAAATTAAAAAGGTAGGTAGCAGCCTGATTCTGCTAATCAGTGATACTTGAATGAATAGCAAGTGTGATTAGTTCTATAAAAGCAAAGTTTGGGCAGTTTGCTCGTTCTGAGCATTCAGGTGTGTGTTACAATGCTAAATACAAAAACAGCAGCAGTGATCTTAAGAGAATTAACTGTTGCTGCCAATCAATCTGAACATGTAAAATACCCTTTCTAATCAAGCTTGGAGTTCAGAATTTCATAGTCTGAATTATTATTAATCACAATGGGACACTTTAAATTGTACTACCAAACTTTCTATCAAGGTCACCTTGAGATCAGACAACTTGATGCTATTCAAATGTGTAAACAACTAGACTTTTGAAGCAGTGTCCATGGCGTTGATAAGATACAAGAGAAGATGCTTCTTGACCATAATTGCACGTTACAACAAATGCCTCATATCAGCTCCCAAACACTGTGGGATATATAATTATTCACTAGTTAGCTTTGTATCTTAAACATGAAAATATTTAGGCTAGTGATATTTTTTCGTTAGATAGGAAGGTACTGCATGGATATATTCAAAGCTCTTCTCTATTTTTTTCAAGACTGTTTCCCGTCAACATTAGCATTTTCAGTTTATCATCATAGTGTGTATAAAGCTAAATAAAATATATGAACATTACATTATTTCTGGATATGACATTCCATCAATTTTACAGAGCTCTAGGATATTTTAACTAAAGAAAGTTACACACTGAGTAGTCACTGGTTTGAAGTTTTTACTACGGAAAAAAACAATGTTTTGGCAGATTTTACAATGAATAAATGCAGTACCCTGGTCAACAGAGGTGAAAAAGACTGATTTTTGATTCATAATTGTGTTGCTCAAGTACTTATTAAGCAGAAGAAAAATATGCTAAAACCCCAGTCCAATCAAAATATGAATTTTTCATTATAGTATGTAGGTTATCACTAATAACACATGTGTGCTGGTTTTAGCATATGGTTAATTGGCCATAAAGTATTTTTTTTAATCTTATCAATATACTCAAAACACTTTACACTACAATCTCTGCCCTCATTTACCCATTCATACAGCACTCTACTATTCTGTGTGCTTTATCACAACCATACACTGATGGGACACACATCAAAGGCAATGGGGGTTCAGTTTCTTTCCCAGGGATATTTTGGCATGTGGCTGCTGGTGGAATCGAACCACCAACTCTTGCATTGGAGGACAACTGTTCTAACCACTCAGCCACAGCTGCACCCACATCATCATATCATGTCCCCACAGCATATCATTCTAAAAAAGTTCATAACAATGGCTTCCACACAATAAGATTGCTTCACTGCTTTGCTAATATTTAGCATACAACATGTCGTATTTCTCAATTAAAAAAAAAAAAATAAAAAAATAGCACAGGTGTACATGTGCTGCTGTTCTGTTTTAAAAGCAAAAACATCATATGTCTGTAAATGCTAAAACATAGTCAGATGGGATTGACTGTGTTGTTAGCATAAATTTGCCTTAAAAATCAAGTTTTCTGCCCTTTTCAGTCTCTCGCTGAAGTCAGCTTCTCCTTCAACACGTGAATGCGTAAAGCACTAAACACAGATTGCAATTGTTAGCTGTTAAGACAACCTCTGAGGCTCAGTCTGTGGGTATATTTGAATATGGATAAACAGATACAAACAGCACACACTGGGAAACACTTTGCACATGCTCTGTTTTCCCACATTTACACACACACAGATAACCCCCACACACATGCACATGAACACACTGAGTCATAAGTTGATGTGTTTCTAGCCATAGGGAAGTCCTTTATCCTCATAACTAGATTATCTCACAGCGCGCTCTGATCAGCTTAATTTGGATTCAACCTACTTAGCCTTCTCCCGTCTGTCAGTCTGTCTTCTTGTTCATCTGTCATTATCTGCATTTGAATGGTAAAATAATTTATTGCAAGTCTATATACTGTAATTTCTCTAGCTGTCCTTGTTGTCTTTGGTAAACAATTACTTTTATACTGTTCTAAAATTTTGCATGGGTGTGTATATGTATATGGGAGGAGTCTATGTATGTGTTTTTTATCTTAGTTCAAACAAATGCTCATTATAAGCATCATTACAAGTAAATGGTAAATGGGCTGTACTTACATAGCACTTTTCTAGCTTATCAAGACACTCAAAGCACTTTACAATACAATCTGTGCCCTTACTTACCCATCCATGCAACACTCTACTAGATCTCTGCAAAGAATAATCAGTGCTTTATCACATTCATACACCGTGGGACACATCAGAGGCAATAAGGGGTTCAGTGTCTTACCCAGAAACACTTTGGTATGTGACTGCTGGTGGAATCAAACCACCAACCCTCCCATTGGAGGATGCTCTAACCACTCAGCCACAGCTGCCCCAAAGTACAGAAATGTGTTTAATGTTAATAGCATATATCCTCCACACCCACCTTTTTTTTAATTTTAACAATGAATTATTTGTTTTACGCTGATTCAAACATGTTTAGTTTCAGACATTTTATTTCAAGGTAGCTTTACAGTTCATTGAGCATTTCTGGGGGCTGGAACAGGGCCGCCCTTGTGTTGTCCAACACAATGGGGGAAACGTCATTGGTCCCCATGTGCTTGGACAGTTTTGTTTTTAAAGCTGAATTATTTTCACTTGACTGTGAATTAGTACTATGAACAGTTTTGACATTCCAGTAACTCACAGTGAATTGCTGTCGTATATCATAGAGTTTAACTAGGCCTATATGGAAGTCTTGTTCATGAATTATGGTGAGAATGGGAGATGGACCAACATATTGAGATTTTATCTGCAGTACTCACGGCTTCAATCTGTTGTGGTAAAGAAGGAGCAGAACTATGCAAAATGTACTGGTACACCTGTGTTCCCACCCTCACCTGTGGTCATGAAATGTAGATCATGAAAAAAACAAAATCCCAGACACAAGTGTTTGAAATGAGCTTACTTAACAACCTTGGAGATGATGATGACGTATCTTCATCCAGGGATGGAACAAAGATTAGAGCTGCTGCTCCTCTGCATTGAAATGATTTGGCTGAGGTAGTTCAATCATCTGAGTAGAATGCCTGCTGGGCACCCTCCTCTGGATGTTTTGTGAGCTTGTCCCTCTAGGAAGAGGCACATTGGGCAGACCCACAATATGCCAAGGAGTTTTGATATTGTCCCCTGCCTTTAGATCTCCCTGGAGGAGCTGAGTGTTACTGCAAAGAGGGACAACTGGGTTTCCTTCCTAGACCTGTTGCATCTGTGACCAGGCAACAGTTGAATAGAAGATGGATGGATGGATGGATGGATGGATGGATGGATGGATGGAAAATCATAGTTTAAAAAATGCATATAGTTCCAAATACTGTACTTGCTTTTGGGGTTTCATAACATTATCCGGGGGCAAGAAAAACTTCCCTGCAGTCACTTTTGTAATGTTGAAAAGGTAAAGACTCAGTCTCCTTAATACAGGTAGTCCTCGGTTTATGGCGTCACCGGTTTATGAATTTCCGGACTTACGTTTGACCCCCGAACGGTCTAAATGTGTCATTACGTTTTTACGCACGCTCTTGGATGTTGTACATAGTGTTGTAAATAGTGTTTATAGTGTTTATATGCGTTTATAGATGTATGTGTGGTGTAGCGTGTTCAGTCCCGTGACGATAAATGGGTGTGCGGCGCAGCGTTAGCATACATTTACATGTATTTTCGCGGTTTATGGTCAAAATCCGGACTAACGATCGCCACGTGCGATCAATTCCGGTTTACATTCAAATCTGGTTACGTTCAGCCCGTAGGAACAGAATTCGAACATAAACCGAGGACTACCTGTAATCACTTTTTTACTTAAGACCAGGATGGTAATTATTCAGAAGAGTTTGACCCTTTGACTTGTGACGACACTAAGCTGAGTGTCAGGCTTTAAGTGCCCCAGAGCTTACCATGCATTCATGAGGCTAAGCTTCCAATGTAACCCATCACTTCCTTTCTCCAATTGGTGATGTGCTACAAGTCTAGTTCATTACCGGGGTCTAGTGAATGACAGCAAAATGAGGGCAACGTCTCAAGAAAGAGAATGACATAAAACTATAGAGGAAAGGGATAAAAATACATGAATAGAGCAAAGGAAGGTAGGAACAAAGGGTGTAATAGAAAACATGGAATGCTTAGGAAAAGAAGGGGGAAAGAAATAATGAGGGATAGAAGGAAAGTGGGGATAAGCGCAGAATGAAGGAGAAGGAGGGGGTAGCAAAGACAGAACTAAGCAGTTGAGGAGGCACTGGGCCTGGGGGACTGCTGTGCGTTTATCCTGCTCTGCAGAAGGCTTCTGAAGCACTACCTCAAGAAAAGACTTAAAAGCAGGGTGGCTGCTGCTCTGTGCTGATCTGTTAATACCCACAGAAACACGAGGCTTCGTAGTGGTACTCAGGGGGTGGGGTGGAGCGCCACAGTGTGTATATGTGAGCATAGACATTTGTGTGTGTTTATTTTTATTTATTTATTTTTTTTCTTATGTATACCAGGATTTTATCTCTGCAGATTTTTTTTTCTTCCCCACTGGTAGCTTGCCCATCTCACTTGGAGACATGAAGTTACCCAAGCGATTAAAAGATTAGATTGGACTATCATGTGCTCGTGTGTCAACACTGCCACCAAAAACTGCTGCTGTGAGGGTGGGGCTGGGAGGTGGGATGAATATGACTATTCCATTTTAAGATCCCGCATAAATAGACTGTTGCCTCTTGGGATTCAGTGTAAAACACCCTCAGCGCCTTAGAATGCAGCAAAACATATACACACTGGGAGGTGGAAAAGCTGCATGGGATTTGAGGTGGTTGCTTCACAGAGGACCCTGTCATGTGCCTTTAGGGGTCTGCATAAAAAAAAAAAAAAAAGTCTTTGAATGTGTTGTAGAATGTAATGCAATGATTTATGTTGTTCACATGTTCTTTTTTAATTCATTTTAATGATGTAAAATTATGAGCTAGAATTGTTTTGTTTTCATGTAAAGTCAGTGTGTCAGTAAAGGCTTATTGATGTTATCATCTAGCAAAACAACCCCCAACACACAAACAAACATTGATAAACAGGACTATATAAAAGTGAACTCCAGAACATTTCAGTAAATATAAGCTTTATCAGGCAACTTAGTTTTTTTTTGGCTTTCTCAATATTGATTTGAAATTTTAACCAAGCTAAACTTAAATCATAAAGGCAGACTTCACTATGTATGCAACTTGCTAACTTCAGTGATGGGCATATTTCTGTAACTTATGGCTGTAAGCTTAGCTCTGTGACAAAAAATAAATAATAAAATAAAATGAAAATAAAAAAGACAACAGCAGAAACCAACTAAATCAGTCTGTCTAACTGTCTGAATTAGTTGTGCATTAAAGTAGCAATAACCACCTTGTTAGGGAAACAAACAAACAAAAGCAACACAATATGTTTTTGTTTCCAACTCTGAGAAATGTGATCATGCCTGCTACAGAAACAAACAAAAATATATTCAAACTTAACCAGATGTGAGAATTGTATCTTCAAAATAAAATGCAAAAACATAACTTTACTGCTATTTCAAATTTCAGTAAAACTAGTTGGATAAAGCAACTTTAATTAACTTTAACAACTGTTTCTCAGTTGAAGGTTTTATAGGAGTGAGAAAGTGTTGTGAGCCAGTGGCAAACTTTGGACTCGGATCTGCTTCTTTTTATCATTGGGGTCTTTGTGCAGACCTCATTGGGGTCTTTGTAGTGGACCTCATTGGGGTCTTTGTGGTGGACCTCGTCTTTGTGGTGGGCCTCATTGGTGTCTCTGTGATGGATCTTATTGGGGTCTTTGTGGTAGACCTTGTTGGGTCTTTGTGGTAGACCTCGTAGGGTTGTTTGTGATGGACCTAGTTGGGGTTTTTGTGGTGGACCTCGCTGGGGTGTTTGTGGTGGACCTCAATGGCGTCTCTGTGATGGACCTAGTTGGGGTTTTTGTGGTGTACCTCATTGGGTGTTTGTGGTAGACCTCGTTGGGGTGTTTGTGGTGGACCTCATTGGGATCTTTGTTCGGGCCTCGTTGACAAACATTAAAACAAACTTTCCATCCACCAGGCCAAGGAAATGATAGAAATGAGAACATCTCTTTAAAACTATGCAATTATTTTTATTTACAATAATATGTATGTTTTTCTTTAATGACCTTCCGTTACAAACCTACAAGCTAACCTTAGCAAAACTAGGCACAATGACACCCTGATGCATGCTCAATAATCCAGGTAGAAAAATCTAAAAAAAGCTAAGTCTGGTCCTCTGGACAGGTTTTGTATTTTTTTGTTTTTTGAATGTCCAGAGGACCAGACTTAGCTTTTTTTAGATAGGCAAACTGACCTTCTCTTACTCCGCTCCTGTAACCTGGAAGTCCTTGCATGTTGTTGACTTTGCCCACTCTAAGAGATTTTAAACAACTGTTAGGTTAATAGAAAAAAAAAAAAAAAAAAAAAAAAAAAAACATTACCTGTTGCGGTTTTTAATATTTTACATTGCTTTATAATGTAGCTGTTTTTGTTCAATTTTTAATATAATTTATTTTATTTACTTTTCATTGTATATGCTTTTATGATTGTCTGTTGTTGTTTGTACTTCATCTGTGTTCTTTGTTTAAAACAGGTCTCTCTTGTAAATGAGTCCTTGTGGCTCAATGAGACTAACCTGTATAATAAAGGACGAATGAATGGACAAAAACAATTAGATGTGAAATCAAAAATACTGTTGATATCTAACTATAGTAAATAAGATAAATTGTTATCAAAGTGATTGTTAAACAGGTCACCCAGCTTCACAGAGCAACCACAAAAGTGATGGAAAAGATGGAATGACAGGTTTAGAGCTTGAAACTATTTTAGGCATTGTGGGGGATAAGCACTATGTTGGTGTTTGCTCAAGATTGCCTTAGCGTTTTTGAAGGGCTTAGTGCTACTCCACAGCAGTAATCTCAAAAGATTCATTTGTTTTCACTATAATTTGATGACCTGCTACTGTTTGACTTTTCACAATGCTCGGTTGTAAAAATTCCATGTTTCAAGGAAGCCATCTGTCCATGTTTACACATTTTGGTATACCAATTGCTTTGTATTGGACAGTTGTTGCACCTGATCATTTGATTATATGTCAGATGTCACAAACTGTAGTCCAATTTCAAGCATACCTTGTCTTAGATGTAGAAAAATAATGTGTGTTTTTTAAGAAAAAAATAAATAAAGCACAAACTGGCATTTTTACTCTATATAAGATGCATACATTGAGTGACAATACATTAAAATTAGATGTTTGAATAAATAAAAAAACACATATATGATGGAAAAAAAATCCCAAATCTCTCTTTAATAATAAAAATAATAATAATACGTAAT
>JARVLU010001354.1:23306959-23320969 GCA_031762415.1 Simpsonichthys santanae
CTGGGGGTGGAGCCGTAAGTACGGAGCGCCGTAGGTCGAGTGCGCCGTAACTCGGTGACCACCTGTATATATATATAACTAATGAGGGTATGCTCTCCTTTCACCTCATAAGGATTCAGGCGGTTATTCTTTATATGACGTTCCTACACTGACAATTTGACATACAGTATTTGCTAATAAGTAAGGTAATTGCATTGCATGTTTAAGTAACCTTTGAAGAGAAATTGTATTAAAATGGCCAGAAAACAGTTTTTTTAATTGTCTAATGCAATATATTGTTTTATATATAGTTGAACATGTGAACAGTTCTTTCCTAAAACTGTAAATTACTAACCATAATATTAGATTGTGATGGATTTTACCATAATAGGTAACATATATATTTACTTAAAATTATTATTATCCATTCAAACACATTGTATGTGTTTTCCTGTTTATTTGACATGCATGTTTTTATTAGTTGTGTGTGTGTTTCATCACTCTCAACATAAGACAGAGTGATGCTTATGTCAGAAGCATTCAATTAATCTCATTCACTAAATGGAAAATTTATAATACTGTATATACAAAACAAACACCTTCATAGCACCCGTGTCACCATTTCAAAGACAAGTATTATGCTTTTATTAGTAATGCTGTTTTAGTTTTAGCAAGAGGTGATCATTTGGCATTCAGAAGAATCTGTATGATGTTCTTTCTTGGTATAATCCATAGCATTGAAAACTCATGACTAAGGCTTGAGGATGTTCAATGAGAAACAAAATTAAATTAATTTAACCAAGATCAAAAGAGCAGGGGAAATAGTAAACAGAAATCCAACAAATCAAGAAAAAAGACTGGGATGAGGGTGTGGCTTTGTGATTAAAGTACAATATAAAAAAATCTAAAAGAAACAAAGTCAACTACACTGTAAATGTTTAAATAAAGTGTAAAAAAAAAAAAAAACCCACAAACGCAGCAAAGAAAATCCTGCTTTACTATAAACCATCCAAATGGAATGCAGTAATGGAACACAACATTATTTAAAAATTAAAATAAAAAAATTGTAAAATGTAAGTGCAAAATAAATAAATAAAAGCACTACAACCATGAAAGACCAGCCTTCAAGCATTTCAATACTGTATTATTAACAATTTTATGAGGGGGTAATGAAATAAAATGACCCCCCGCCTCCCCCCCCCCTTTTTTTTTTCTGTTAATATCACCTTTGGGAATACGTATTGATGTCACAGTCTTGTCTAGCTCTCTCTCTCTTTTTGTGTGTGTCAGAAAAAAGTCTTTAAATTTGACAACTGATTTTCAGTTTCCAGCAGCAATCATTACTAACAATCCTGCTCTACCAGGAATATGTGTGAACATTACCGTTCATGGAAACGACAAGAAACAAGGCAGAACAGAACCCCATAAGACTGACAACAAATGCATTGTGTTGTCTTCCTGTGTTAAGGCAACATCATACTCTGTTAAAAAGTAATGTTTTATTACGTGTTGTTCCCGTTGTTTGTATTTTTGCCATCTGCAAAATGGGTTTTCTTCTAAATTAGGAATATACAAGTTCTAATATGTATTTTTGTCATGAAAGCACAACAAATTTATGGCACACTGACTCTATGTGTCCTATGCGCTAATGCTTCTGGTAATTCTCTAATGAAAGTGATTGCCACATTCGGATGTGTAGAGGAGGTTAGAGAGGAAAACTGTTAACAGTGCAGTGACAAGGTCCTCCAGCAAGATGCGTTCACTGTATCTGCTAAGCTGTTTCACCTCTTTCCATTTCCCTTATTGCCTCTCACTCGTTTTCTTTGGCATTTTCTGCCCCTCAACTGCTTCACATTACACTTTCGGAATTAAATTAGCGCTTGCAAAATCTTCAGACATGCTTATTACCGGCCTGGCATTGTTGTAATGTGTTTGACCTTGACCTGTTCGGGATTAATCCAAGCGAAGAGGGCTGAGAAGGCTTCCCAGCTGATTCTCATGCAGAGCACAGATACATGTTGTGTTTACCAATCTGAGATAGACAAAGAGAACAAACAAGTACCAGCTCCTCACCCAGGAAGCGCAGCGTAGACTCAACTCACGGTCTCACATCAGGAAGAGGGAGACAGAATCTGTGACATGTGTTTGTGCGTCAAAACTGTCTTACACCGTGCGTGCTTCAAAAAGCAACACATCACATTTTAAGGGTAATCCTTCAAGAATAAAATCTCAAATCATGTACATCTTGAGCCAGCAAGTCTTATGTGGTGAATGCTCAGCAGATTGGACTGCTGCTCATATGAGGTTCTTGACAGAATGTCTGCCAGTCTGGTTTTATGACAAGGCCAACGTAGGCTGAATGTTGAAGCCACAGGATCAAAATCAATATGGCTCATTTCAGTCAATTTCTCTCCATTGGTGTAGCTCGTTTCCAGCCAAGACATGTGAATGACCCGCTGAAGCAGTTACTGATGCACTAGGCTGCTGGACATATGACAAGGTCAATTATTTTTTTCATACTTCCTGTATTTGTCAATTACCAGTGCTGTTACTTCATTGGCCAAATTTTATTTTTTTTTTATTTTATGTCTCCTTTTAGAAAAGTAGAATCTTGTAGGAGAAAGGACATTTTAAAAGAAGCGAATAAGTAAAAAAAAAGAAACTTTCTCCGATCATGTTTACCACTTTGTTCTGTGACCTTGCCAAAATATGTTTGTTGCTTCTGCAACCCAAAGTCTGCAGATCCCCGTGGCTGCTGGTTTGTTGTCAAGGACCAGTCCAGTTTACTAATGAAGAGGAAACATGTAGTAAAAAAAAAAAAAAAGCAAAGAAAAAAGCAACAACTGATCCTCTTTTTCACCCAGTGATTCACACAAAGGTACTGAATCAGTAAACAGTGGAAAATGTGATTTATCTGTTGTTTAAAGTTCTCACCAGACATAAACATTTTGGCATGTTTGAAAATGTGTGTAAATAAAAAGTGTAGCTGAGCTGATGTAAATTCCTTATTTACTTATTTGTTTGTCACTATTTATAATCAACAGCAAGCCTATATTTTGTATGGTATCATAATGTCTACCTTTTACTTATTTTAATTTCATTAAAAAAAGAAAAAAGTATGGTCCTAAAAGTACCCACACTGTCGACATTGTCAGCTTCATTGTAATTTGGGCATTGAGGACTTTTCTTTTATTTTTTTTTTTTTTTTTTTTTTTTTTTATTTGTGCCTTTTCATTCAACGGTCTGTCTCTGACTTAACACACAAAATGCTTCAGTAATTACATATATCCTACATAGATAATATTTCTCAAATTATAAATCAAAATGTTAGTGCTAACTTTGAAAACTTGTATATTTTTGAACCGTTATTACAATATATGATCACTCGGCATGCAGAGCATGGTGTTTGAAGTATGGTGCACTTTTATGGAAGCTTCATCTAAAAGTAAAATGAAATAATATTTAATAATGTATGTTAAATTGAACTCAAGATGGATAGTTTCACCTCAGCATGTACTTGTTTTGTGAAGAATAACTATCAAGGAGTCACAAACGATATCACTAAAAAGAAACAGCTTTACAAGTCCACTGATGCAAAAATACATTTTAAAGTAACATCAGCAATACTGGTGCAGTTTTGTTTTATTTGTATTATTTTAAACATCTTAAATAAATTCCCCAAGAATTAACTCTAAAATTTATGAACAAATGGACATTTTGTCTTAAATGATCTAGGTCTTTAGTTCTCATAAACTTGTATTTGCAATACCACTAATATGTTGCCTACATTTAGACATCCTGTTTGCAGTGATGGCAGAGATTGTCTGAGTCTGGCTTCTCGAGCACCTCTGAGGAGTCAGCAGAAACTCCGTCTTCCTGTTTTAAGCTAGCTCATCATTTTCAACACAGAAATAATGACTTCAGAGATTATTTTTGTTGTTTTATTGTTATGGATCTAATGTTAAATGACTCATTCTGATGAAAAGTAAATTACTGTACAAACTGTATATAACAGCAATTTTGAAGCCCCTAGTAACAAAATGCAGCAATATAATAAGAATAAATTAGAAATCAGCAAATTTTTAGTGTTTACTCAAAACACACTGGCAGATGAAATACGTGCAAAATATTGCTAACACAATCACTTGTAAAATACATTTTTATTGGCAAAATATAAATAAACAGATGGATGTATGATTGAATGTACAGTAGCTCTCACAAAGGACACTGGTTTGACAAAGTTCATGTTTATGAGAGAAATAATATTAATGTCAACAAGAGGAGTGCTTCCATAACTTGCAAAAAAATAATGTTGAGTATTGTGTGTAGATTTTTTTTATCTTGAAGTTAGCTTCTTGATTTCAACAAATAAAAAGTGTTTTGTCTAAATACAGAAATGTAACAGAAGCATTATAAAAAAGTATAAGATGTACATTAGATGAATTTTTTTTTTCCTAAAGTGCCATTCAACTCTTATAGTACATTGTAGAGTTGTATGATTTACACCTACTGGTCAATTCAATCTGCTTTTACATCTAGATGTGGTGAAAACAATTCTCTGAAATTCAAACTGAGAATTAGAAAATAGATGTAAGTAATTCATTTCAATTCAGTTTATTTATATAGCACCAAGTCACAACAGAAGTCACCTCAGGGCACTGAACAGAAACACATAAATATAAATAATAATTTAACACTACAGTATTTATCTGAGGAGCAGACTACTTTGAATTTAACTCCATCGCAGAACTCTCATCTTGAGCAAGCATGAAGGCAACAGTGAAAAGGAAAATCTCCCTCGAGGAAGAAACCTTTAATAGAACCAACCAGGCTCAGGACAAGTGGCCATCTGCTTTGACTGGCTGGGAAAAAGAACAGGAAGGAGGAACATAGCAAGTCAAGAATCACATGTTAAGATAGAAATAGTAGTAAATGAAAACTACTCAATTTTAACAATCTGTTTAAGGAAATGAAGTCAATTTGTCCTCCAGTAGTCTAAGCCTATAGCAGCATAACAATCCAATATTAACAATAGGATTTATCAAAAATGAAAGTCGTTAGACCAGTATTAAAACTGGACAACGTGTCAGCCTCACAGACAGCAACTGTAAGTTGGCTCCACAAGAGAGGAGCTTGATAACTGAATTATCTTCCTCCTATTCTGCTTTGGGAAAATAGGAACTGCAAGTAAGTCTGCAGTCTGAGAGTGAAGTGTTCTGTTAGGAAACTATGGAACTAAAGATCACAAATGGATGGAGCTAAGTTGTTGACAGCTTTGTACGTTAGATGTAAGAGTTTGAATCCAGTTCTGGACTTCACAGGGAGAATGGAAAGAAGCTAAAACTGGAGACATATGATCTATCCTACTAACTCCAATTACGACTCTATCAGCAGCATTTTGGATTAATTTAAGACTTTTTTTTTGGACACCCAGATAACAAACCATTGCAATAGTCTAGATGTGACAAATGCATGAACAAGTTTTTTTTTTTTTTTTTTTGCATAATGTTTAGATGTTTCTATTTTTAGCAATATTATACAGGTGGATGAAGGTGGTTCTAGTTATGTTTTTAATGTGGGGACAAAAGACATGTCCTGATCAAACATAACACCAATATTTTTAACATAAGAGCTGGAGGCCAGATTAATGCCATCCAAGGTGGGAGGAAGACTGACAAATGTATTCCTACATTTCTCATGTTCAAAAACCAAAACCTCACGCTTGTCTGTATTCAAAAGCAGACAATTTAGGGTCATCCATGTTTTTATGTCCCATGTGTCTTTTAGACTGCTTGTAGTCTAAGTAACTGACTGGATTCATTGGTAACATTGATTACTCTGTGATTGTTGGTGCCAACATTAGTTTGTCTGAGTATTTTAGAAATTGCCTCAAGGGATTTTCACACACAACCATCTTAAGGTTTTTTTCAGTGAATGGTGCAACAAAGATAGAAAATTTATCTTGTGACACCTGTGTGGAAAATGCTTTAACATCGGATGAAAATGGGCATAGCTGTTTGTGATGACAGGCTACAATAAACTCAAATGTTACTAAGGTATACAGACTACTGTTTTGACTTCACAATATGCCAAAGCTTGAAGGAGATGGGTTACAACACCAAAAGACCATGCCGGAGCCAATTCTACGAGCTAAGACGAGTAAACTGAGGCCACACTTCAAACAGGCTTACCAAAATTGGACAATAGGAGATTGGAAAAACAAGCCTGGTGTGATGAGCTTTAATTCACTGGAGTCCAGCAGCCTCCCCTGTCACCAGATCATAATCCAGCTGAACACTTTTGGGATATGTTGGAACAAGAAATTTGCTTCATAGAATAGAATCATATCAACTGAATATAATAAACATCATGGATGTGCAGCTGACAAATCTGAAGCGACTGTGTGATTCAGTCGAGCTAACGTATGAAGAATATTTCCAACACCTTGTTGAATCTATGGCAGACAACTGGAACATTTTTGAAAGTAAAACATGGTCCAGCCTGGTAAAGGCAAGGTGACAAATATCCTATATATAATAGTATCCTATATCTCAGGATATATATTTTAATAAAACAAATATATGGATATAAACACTTTTTTTAATTTTTTTTTAATTATATTTATTTCAGATTTTACAATTTTAATAGGCAAATGCCATAGCATTTATGGATGTCAGTTGATGTTTAAAGTTATTTTCATTTTCAGGTGATAAAACAAATGCTTTGTTGCATTTAAGGCCTAAACTATGTATGCTATCTTGAAACAGTCTAGACTTACAATTAAATGTCTGTATATATCAGCAGCAGCTTCAAATTAAGTTGTGATGATGTAATCATTGTAATTTACCCTGCCTTAAATATGTCAATGTTTACCTTAACGTGTGTGAACAAATACAAATGCTAATGTTCATCAAGCTACATGTGTCACTTGTGGTACTTTCAGCCCATCCTTACACAGTATGTGTCTCATCCAATTCCAAGCACTTGATTTCCTGTATTTACCCAGGTTTGTTAGAATAGAATAATCTTTGAGTTTCCAGCACAGTGGGTCTTATCTTTCGATCTAACAAAGATATATGAAGGGGGGCAAAAAAAGGATTGTTTTATTTTCCAGTTATTTCACCAGTAGGCAGCATATTCAGCCTTTGACCCCCACATTTAGACTGTGATTTAGCTTCTATTAGACCTGAACCACTGTTTTTAAACTTTCAATCATATATTTTCTGTGTTATCGTATGTGTATTTTTTTTTCTAATACCTACAGTGACTAATCCTGTCTGTCTCACTCTCTCTCTGCTGCTTATTGACCACATTTCAGAGTCCTTATGTCTCTGTCTCTCATTCCTTGTCCTTGTGTCTGCTCCTATTTTCTCCCTCAGCAGCGTTTTGTGATTGGCAGCCGAAGCTTGACTGCGGTAGAGTTAATAGAGAATAGAGAGAAATACCTAGAGGATTTACAGCTGAGTGGAGACGCACAAATAAGATAATGACTTGGGAATAACAATTTTGCTGCACAATTTGGGAAGGCAGTAGAGAGAGGAAGAGACAGAAGGAGGAGAGATAGAAAAGACAAGCAACGGAAGTATCCAAGACGTTGCAGAAGAGACAAAGTGAACTGATTTCAAGAGGAGTTACGTTTTTATTTCAACAATTTCCTGCAGGATCAATAATGTTCTATCTTATCTTATTTAATTTAAAATGAAAACAGTAATCAGATTTAAAGATACAAATATATTGTATCTTTAAACACCAATTTCCTTTTTTATGTCTCTTTTATGTCTTATACTTCCTGTTGAGACATTATCTTCTTGAATATTATTACTCACTCTTGTATGAGGGTTTAACGTGGCTGTCTCTACATTAGTCTTGTGTTTAGCTTTGTTTCTGATGCTCACATTATTCACAGAAAACAATGGATACGTACCAATATAGGACATTTTTATCCCACAGTGAAAGAAGTGCCTGGTCTGCAGAGATAACCCACTAAAATTCATAATGCCCCAGAATTCCTTTAACTCAGCCAGGCAGGGGTGGGTCACCCATCAAAACCATAATTTGTAGTTATTTTGTTGTCAGACTTGCTGGATGAGTTATAGAAGCTGTGGCAGCACTCAGAAGGCCTACTCAAGGGACCTAATCTGAGAAGGAAGACAAGAGTCTCTCCGTGATATCATTTCCTCCTCTTGCTTGGCTGCTCTGTCCCTCCATCATCTCTTTGACATCACTCAACGCTCAACAAAGTAGTTAATGAAGCAGAAGAAGAGAGAATATTTGCCTGGTAATTAAGAAAAATGAAAGGAAGTAAAGTTTGAAAGCTGACATGGATGCACACCATAATTGTCCTCTCCTTGACGTGAGGGTGCGGAGGTGTCTCTACTTTCTCACTGCACTCAAAGTGTTTGTAAACTTTAGGAGCTCACGATCCTCACACATTCTTCTTGTCGTTTCTTTTAGCTGATTTTCACTCAGTTCTCTCCTAAACCAATATAGCACTTATTTATCTGTACATTGAGATGTGATGGAAAAAAAAGCAGTTATTTTCATTAAATAAAAAAACAAACAGCTATGATTATATTGCAATTCCAAATTTCAAATACTAAATGCAAGGAGGTCATTGCATGCATGTAAATCTATTCATTTTAATACACAATTCAATTCAGTTCAGTTTATTTATATAGTGCCAAGTCACAACAGAAGTCATCTCAGGGCACTGAATAGAAACATTCACATATATAAAAATGCGTTATCTGAGGAGTAGACTGCTTTGAATTTGACTTCATCACTGAACTCTCATCTTCAGCAAGCATGAAGGCGACAGTGGAAAGGAAAAACTCTCTCATGAGGAATAAACTGTTGGCAGAACCAGGCTCAGGACAAGCAGCCATCTGATTCGAATGGCTGGGTTTAGTAGGAACAGGAAGGAGGAACAGATACACAATGGCAGGTCGAGAATCATGTTAAGACAGAAATAGTATCAAATGAAAACTGTCCAATTTTAACAAATCATTTTAGGAAATTAGGTCAATTTGTCCTTTAGTAGTCTAAGCCTAAAACAGCATAAGCCAGCCTTAACTGTAGGATTTATCAAAAAGGAATGTCTTCAAACTGGACAATGTGTCAGCCTCATGGACAGAAACTGGAAGTTGGTTCCACAAGAGATGAGTCTGATAACTGAAAGATCTTCATCCCATTCTGCTTTTGGAAACTCTAGGAGCCACAAGTAAGCCTGCAGTTTGAGAACAAAGTGCTCTGTTAGGAAATTGTGGAAGAGTAAAATCTCACATATAAGATGGAGCTAGGTTGTTGAGGGCTTTGCAGGTTACAAGTAAGATTTTGAATTAAATTCTGAATTTGACAGGGATCCAATGAAGAGAAGCTAAAACTGGAGAGATGTGATCTCTCCTACTAACTCAGACTGGCAGCAGCATTTTGGATTAGCTGATGACTTCTTAATTCACAATTAGTCAATGAATTAAATATTTATTGATTATATTTTCAATCTGCTCTAAAACATGCAAAGGCCTATTTCCTAACTGGTTATTATGGATGTGTTCATATTGCAAATTCAGTACTGGATGCATATATTTGGAGGTGTGCTCAATTGCCTGTGAACTATACTGGAAATTTCTTTCTTGTCAGTAACACTGCTGGAAATCATGAAAAACTGCTTGAAAATGTGCCATTACCATTCGGGCGGGCTCCAGGTACTAAATTTTCTCTGTTTTCCCCTTCAGTGCAGGGTGTCCAGTCCATAAGGTTTCATTTCATGCCTTAGACTCATAAACTAATATAAAAGTAAGCATTCAGCTGTGTCTGGGGATACTGCAAATCAGTGACAGCCAATGTCGGGGTGGAGACCCCACACTGGAACGTGGAATTCTGAGTCTGGGATTTTTTTAGATGATCTCTAATCAAAAAAGAGTCTCACATGTTTTCCAGATTTATATTTCTACTTTGACTTTCATGTTTGTTTAGCTTTTCTAATTAAGTAAATAATAAAAAATAAAGCATTTTAACAAACACATATGAGTGATTTAACATATACAGGTAGTCCTCGACTTAAGGCGCGGTTGACTTACAGCAACTTGGACTTAAGAACGGGTGTGAGGCGCAGCGTTAGCATACATTTTACATGTATTTCCTCGACTTACGGTAAAAAAATCCGGACTTACGAACGGGTGCGGCGCTACATGTAATGAGTTCCGACTTACAGCAAAATCGAGTTATGAATGGTTTGTAGGTACGGAACCCGTTCGTACGTCGAGGACTACCTGTAAATCAAATTTGTATATTTACATCTCTAAACTTGAAGCTATTGCACTAGAATACAAAGGAATTTGTGGAATTTTTTGGGGGAGTGGTGGCGCAGTGGTTAGACGGTGGGTTTGTGATCGGAAGATCGCTGGTTCAAACCCCGGTACCGACAACACCTCATTCGCTCCACTCTGGGACCCTGAGCAAGGCCCTTAACCCCCACCATTTGCTCCCTAACAGGTCTCTCTTGAAAATGAGTTCTCGTGGCTCAATGAGACTAACCTGGATAAATAAAGGTTAAATGAAAATGAAAAAATGAATCAATGTTTTCTGAGTACTGTATATAGTATATCCTGCAGGGAATTGTTTTGCATTGTGACCGCCATTCTAAAGAGGTTTTATTATTTCTATTTTGTTTTTTGTTTTTTTTTTTTCATAAAGAGCAGACATTGACCTTTATTTTATACATCAATTAATTATATTGTCACTATTAAATTTAGCCACATTGTTCAGATGTTGATTTCCAACATTTAATGTTCAGATTGTAATGGGCTTCAAAAATGTTTTACTAATTTAAAGAGTTCCTTTTCTTACTTTTATGTTGTTTAAACTCTTAAAATAGTATCAAGGTTCATGTTCAATAATTCAGGTAGAAAATTCAACAAAGTTCAGTCAGGTCATCTGGATGGTTTATTTTGTTTTGTTGTTGTTGTTGAGACATTTCATCCTTCATGCAAAGAACTTCATCAATCTGAGGAGCCACAACAAACTCAGTCTCACAAGCAGCACCATCACATAGTGGACCAACCAGTTTGCTGATGGTAAGATAGTTTCTGGGGCCCAACCTCTCCTCTGATACAGCATAGCCAAAGTGGTTCAAAACATCAAAGTTCATGCTCACCAATCCAGGTAGAAAATCCAACAAAGTTCTCTCAGGTCATCTGGATGGTTTCTTTCTTTTTTTTTTTTTTTCCATAAAATGCCATAACCACATACTTTCAGCCAGGCCTCTTTCGCACATCTTCAGCTTGTCCAAAATGCAGCAGCTCCGCTTTTAACCGGTACACGTAGGTCTGAGCACAAGTTCTCTCCTCCCTTCACTGGCTCCCCGTGCGAACTAGCGTCAACTTTAAAATTCTGCTGTTGGCCTATAAATGCTTAAATGGCCTCGCTCCCCTCTACCTCTCTGAGCTGCTGAAACCATACGTTCCCTCGAGGGCTCTGATCAGATGCTTTTGGAGGTTCCAAAAACACGACTGAAGCTCTGAGGAGATAGGGCATTTTCAGTCATCAGCCCCAAACTTTGGAACAACCTGCCCCCCAACATTAGGCAGGCCACCTCCCTTCACCTGTTCAAATCCCTCCTAAAAACTCATCTGTTCTCTCTAGCGTTTCATACTGTGTGAGCTGACTTAGTGTATTTTGTTCTGTGTTTCTTTTTTAATGCTGTTCTTTACATTTTGATGATATTGTATTGCTGTTAATTTCATAGTTAGCATTAGTATGTGTTCTGTTATTTAATTTCTATTTGATGTTGTAAAGCACCTTGATAGCAGTTTATCTGTTTTAACTGTGCTATATAAATAAAGATGACTTGACTTGACTTAAACACAGAAATTAAACATGAGGATAAACACAATGTTCAGGTGGGTGGCCAGGAGGCCGTCCAGCATGTGGAACAGACTCAGGGGGTCGGCCGTCCAGTACTAAGGGCCAGTTTAGGGGGCAGCCGAGATGCCATCCATCATGAAGGGCAGTCTCAGGAGGGTGGCCAGGAGGCCATCCAGTATCAGGGGTGAGTTTGGGTGGGGGGGTGGTTGGGAGGCCATCTAGCATGATGCAGCAGGACCAGCAGGTGGCTAACAACAACAGTCACCCTGAGAGTCCAGGACTGACCAGGACATGGAGGCAGGGATGGGGGAACCATCGGTTCGGCAGCTGGCATGATGACTCCCATGGATCTGCTGAACGGCAGTGTGGAGTGCTCGAGGGCCAGAGTAGAACACTCAAGGAAGGTGGACCCTGCAGAAGGTGTAAATGGCGGTTCAAGCAACTCAATGGATGTGGGACCTCCAAACTGAGTCATGGAACCCACTACAGCCTTGGTTAGTTGAGGGGCTACAGCAGGCGACAAGGGGACCTGGGATGCTGCTGCAGCTATAGGTGACAAGGGGACCTGGGATGCTACTGCTGCTGGTGACAAGGGAACCTGGGGAACTGCAGGTGGTGACACGGGAACCTAGGGATCTGCAGCTAGCCACACTGGGACCTGGGGGAGCCACAGCTGGCAACCTGGAGATCTGGTGAGCTGCAGCTGTTGACCTGGAGACCTAGGGAGCCGCAGCTTGAAACCTGGAGAACTGGGGAGCCGCAGCTGGAAACCTGGGGATCTGGGGAGCTGCAGTGGATCACACAGGGACCTGGAGAGCTGCAGCTGGTAACATGGGGTCCTGGAAGGTTGCAGCAGGTGACACGGGGAGATGTGGGGAGCTGCAGTGGGCCACATTGGGACCTGGAGGGCTGCAGCTGGCGACACAGTGTCCTGGAGGGCTGCAGCAGGCAACACAGGAAGCTATGGAACTCCAGCTGGAGACACGGGGAGCTGTGGAGCTGCAGCAGGTGACACAGGGAGCTGTGGAACTGCGGTGGGATCTTCTGCGACAGGTGCTGGTTCTTCTGCGGCAGGTGCCGGTTCTTCTGCGTTAGGTGCCGGTTCTTCTGCGGCAAGTGCTGGGTCTTCTGCAACAGGTGCTGAGTCTTCTGCAGCAGGTGCTGGGTCTTCTGCGGAAGGCTCGTGTGGTCTGCAGACTCTGGGTATGAGGGCTCTCCAGGACCCTGTCGCTTTGTTGAAAAGATTTTGCAGAATGCATTGAAAGTTCAGCTGACTAGATCCATGACAGTAGTTTTTGTTTTGGAAAATGTCTGACACACAGATAGAGAGCAAAAAAGCAGGAGAATAGGAGAGGGAGAGAAAAGGCATCTGCCTTACATGAGAGTGAGTTAAAAAAACAAAAACAAACTGAAGTGCCACCTTCCTCGTTGTCCTCTTCAGTGTCACTCCCACTATCCTGTACTTCAGCTTCCTGCATGGGATATGATGCAGATGTACCTCCTTGTCCTTGGTATTATTTTCTCTTTCATTATTTTGTAAACCCCCCTATTATTTGATATGTAGTTATGACACCCTTCACAAGTTTGTATTTGTATCTTGTTGCATTGCTCTGTTTTGTGTTGTTAAGTTCTAGGAAGCCAATTGATGGGCTGCATATATCTGCAGGTAAGGGGCATTTACCTTCGAGACAAACAGAAGTCGTCGATTGGTCAGTTGCTGACATGCCTGTTGCGTCGCAGATCCAACTTGTGCCAAAATAAATTTTTAAAAGCGCCGCCGCTGCCGCTTCCCGCCGGCCTTGGGTGGAGGTGGGGGCGGTCCAGGAGTAACAGTAGCAGTGTTCTGAGTTTTAAAGGTTATTAATAAAAAAAAAAAAGAAAAAGAAAAAAAAAAGAAATAAAAAAACAAGGAGCGCCAACCCTGTAGGCCACACATCAGACTGGCCCACGGGAAATCTCCAGACCCTCTCGATTACAGGTGGTCCCCGGTTTACGGCGGACTTGGTTTACGGCGATTCGCGTATACGGCCGTCGCCCCCCAGTAACGTCATCAACACTCGCGGACTTTTTTTGCAGCATTTTATCTTTTTTTTTTGTTTTTTAGGGTATTTTGTTAGCTAACTGCTTGGAAACACATTAAAACACATTTAAAAACATTAATATGGC
>JARVLU010001354.1:23597175-23609488 GCA_031762415.1 Simpsonichthys santanae
GAATCACTAGACTGAGGAACAGCTTCTACCCTGAGGCTGTTTGACTCATGAATATCTAACCAGGATAATCCCTGTGAAAAATCAAATCAAGTTGCTGCTGATCGGTTTCATGTTGCTGTGTTCATTCTTGCGCATCTGCTCACACAGACTCATGCTCGTGCTGCTGTTTGGCATAATGTTTTTATTGTTTTCATGCTATTAGTGCTTAGTGTATATTTAGTTGATGTTTTTCTTCTTTCATATCTTAGATCTTATTGTTGCCTTTTTTTTTTTTTTTTTTACATTTTATTGTGGCATGTAACTGGGACCCTGTGTACATAATCTCGTTCCACCACATGAACCACATGTGGTGTGTACAGTATGACAAATAAAACTCTCTGACTCTGACTCATTCTAATTTTGTGACTTTTTCAGTGAGGAGTAGCTGTGTGCAGGTAGCCCTCTTCCACACATCTGTCAAAAGTCAGTGGCACACATCAACCAAACCACAGTTTTATTTTAATGCATCAGTGGACATAGCATCAGTTCAACAATGGATTTTTCTCATGGCATGGTTTTTATAATACCTGTTCTACTCGTGATTCAGTGTTGAAATGACTACAATAAAAATTGGCTATAGAGCTGAAGAGTGGTAATATGTACAAGTAAAAACAGTGGAATGAAGAGACAAATGTAGATCCAAGATTGTTCCCTCTCTTCTTTCCACTTCATGCAGAAAATTGGTGTGTGCGTGTATGTACACGTCTGCTTGGATTATGTCAAGCAGAAAAACAAGCATTTAGTTTGTGAGAAGTCAAATGAGTGTAATTAGAGGGTCAGAGGGGTGTTGTAGTCATAGTAGATTGACGTTACAGAACTGCTTATTTGTCAAATAAATTAATTTTCTTATTCACTGTCTGCACCAGTTGTTTTTCATTTTATTTATTTTTATTTTTTATCAGATAAAACATTTCAGCTGCAACTATCACATATTAATATGAATGTTGGAGTTATACAAGATGCCAAATCACAAGGGGTTTAGCTCAGTGCTGGAACAGTCTGTGCAAATGAAGAAAGCCTTCTCCAAAAACAGCTACCAGTCAATCATACTCTAAAATAAAAAGCATCTTTCAGCTGGTGTTTGAATAGGTTTGTAACAGTCCATGTCTGAGAACAAGACATTTATATTTATATGTCTTTGGGTGGCTGTGGCTGAGTGGTTAAAGCAGTCGTCTAACATTGTATGAATTGGGGGTTCAATTCCACCAGCAGTCACATGCTGAAGTGTCTGTGGGCAAGACACTGAACCCCTCATTGCCTCCTATGTGTGTCCCATCTTTGTATGAATGTGATAAAGTGCTGATTAGTCTTTATTTTAAAGATATAAAATATATGTATATATTTTTTGTAAATATATAATAGAGTGCTGTATGGATGGGTAAATGAGGGCACAGATTGTAGTGCAAAGCACTTTGAGTGTCTTGATAAGATACAGTAGAAAGGAGCTGTACTGTCCATATACTGTATACAGTATATAACGGGTTTTATTTTTGGAAATGGCTCTTTATTGAAGAAGTTAAAATATTCAAATATTCATAGCTTTTGATGTGAAGCTGGGACCTAATAGCTTCCATTTTCATTGCTTAATTGAGTGAACCAAACAAAGATGAAACAAAGATTATTAGATGCCCAGTCATATTAGCTTCTCAAACTTAATATGTTTTCCTAATGATTGATTCAGTTGCAATTTAGACATATGGCTCTTCAGTTTAAAGAACTCTGCAATGGTGTTTTCATGGCCGCCACACAATCTCGTTTTCATGCATCTAGGAAGCATCTGTATTTGTTTAGGATAAGATCAAGTTGAATAAATTGAAAAATATTAGTTATTCCATATCACATTTTATTACAGTTCTTGGTGAGTAATGTAGCACAGTCCAAAAAAAGACAGTAAGACAGACTATTAATGTCAATATTTTCTTCCTGGCAGAATACAGACGCTGCATTACTTCCAACCATCAGTTATCCCGCGTTTGCAGTGGATGATGACGCTCTCTACAGTCAAACACTAGACAAGATTGTTCGTAAACTTTGGGGCAAGTATGGCTTTAAACGGTTCCTCCGTGATGGCTACCGAACTGCAAACGAAGACAAGAATAGGCGCTACTACAAGCCTGCTGAAATGAAGGTGAGCATTTGTGGGACTTTTTGTGCTCATTTTTATTGCACTATGTACTTCTACTCTGTCCTCTTTTGGAAGGGGTTTTACTCCTTAGATGGTAACGCTACAAAGGTTTCAAGTACTGATTAGTAATCTGATTAACTCAGCAAAACAGGAACAACACAGAACCTAATGAAAGATTAGTCTGGAACTCTAGTACATTTTCTGCCTTTTAATTTGTTACTTTTCACTGTTGTATTTTTTGAGTTGTTTTCTTTGGTATAAAAATAAGGTCTAAAGCTTTATCTGCACCAACATTGATCAATTTTACAACAAATTTCCTGCTGTCTGCACATCTCATCCACACCCAGACTTTTTTTTTTGTGTGAAAATTACACACAAAATGTGCATTGATCACACAGTATTAGTTTGTGTGCTTGAAACTACAACAATTATTGAACCGTTCCTATTTTTTTTGACTTATTTGTATTTACAGTATTTATTTTTCTTTTGTAAATGTTCAAATGGCTTATTTTTTAACTGTCACCAGAAAAAGCTCAATCTTGTGCAGAGAAAGTTTGGGGTTTGTTGACACTGTGAAATTTTGAATCAACATATTTTTCCTTTAAAATGTTACATTTACTCAGATTAAACTTTTGATCTGTCATCTATGTTCTATTACGAACAAAATATTGACATTTGCCATCTCCACATCATTGCATTCAGTTTTATTTCACAAATTGTTTAGTGTCCCAACTTTTTTGGAATCCGGTTTGTACACTAACACATGAAGATGGTTTATTTGTTATTGATTGTGTTTTGTTTTGCTTCACTTTGTAGTTTGTGGTGCATTATAGAGAAATGAAGCAGAACATATATCTATGATTTAATAATTTTTATAGTTTTTTCTAGTTTTAATTCAGGGGATCTAAATGTCATCTATTACTGCAAAAACTAATGGTACAATACAGAAATGCAGAGTTTAAAAGAGCCAGAGATAATGGAAGTGTAACATGTCAGATAGATATTATTAGACAAGAGTTGGTGCTTTAGACTAAAAACTGACTTCAATAATTAGATTCAACCTACATGTTTAACCCCATTTATTATTCCCCAAGGATCTGGAAATATTCTGCAAATATCATAACTGGATATTTTTGTTTCAGGAGCTTAAACTTTGGCGGCGCTGGAATACAACAGAGAAACTGGATTATTATGTGCCAGCTTGAAAGGACAAAGTGCAGCTTCCTGTTTTGCCTTGGGATGGGTATTATTATGAGTTCATTAATTTATTTGAGGATTAGAAAGCCAACTGAGCAAAAATATCTACACTCTCCAAGCTGCAGACCCTTCTCCGCTGAATGTAGACCGTTTCTGTCTGGTTCAGAAAACAAAGGATTATGGAATCGGCTTGACTGCCAGGTAGGTGTTTCCCTCATTTACTGGGAGGGGTGTATACCATAGATATATAAAAAAAATAATACTTATGAAAACTTATGGTTTGATTTTTTATTTTATTTTAATTTTATCCACTTTCAAAAACTTTTGTATCATAGCATACGAGTAACAATCAAGACAAATTAGGAAAAAAAAAGAATATAAATGGAATGTGTTGATAAATAAGTTGTATAGACTGATCTTTTAAGCTTAAATTTATATTTCTTGTGTCTACAGGTCAAAAGCTATATCCTCAGTGGGTATCTGAAGTGTTCAAGACTGATGAAAGACTTACACTTTATCAACAGACCGCTCAGTCGTGAAGAAGAGGACTACCCTTTAGCTTTCATTGTCACTGTTCACAAAGACCTGGAGCTTTTTATTCGCATGTTGCGAGCCATTTACATGCCACAAAATGTCTACTGTATTCATGTTGATGCAAAAGCACCACGGGAGTACCAGGTTACCATACATAAGCTTGTTAGCTGCTTTCAAAATATATTCCTCTCCAGCCGCAGCGAGACAGTGACATATGCTGGGTTTTCTCGCCTGCAAGCGGATTTGAACTGCATGAAGGATCTATCAAATTCAAAGACAGCTTGGAGGAAAGTGATTAATTTGTGTGGACAGGATTTCCCCGTCAAGAGCAACCTGGAACTAGTGCAATACTTGCAGAGCAAAGAGTGGAGAGACAAAAACATGACACCTGGGGTCAAACAGCCCGTGGCTATGAAGTACAGGACACAGTTCCAGTATAAGGAAATCATAGGGTCACATGTAGCTTTGAAAAGTCCACGAATGAAAAAAGGTCCTCCTCCTCACAATTTACAAATTTACTTTGGAACAGCATACTATGCTCTCACAAGGGCCTTTGTGGACTTTGTTCTGAAGAACCCCATAGCTCTAGACCTCTTGGAATGGTCCAAAGATACATTCAGTCCAGACGAACACTACTGGGTGACACTCAATCACATAAAAGGTACCTTGTTTCTTTTACAAAGCCACATGAAAAATCCTCATTATTAAAACATTATGATTATTGAGTATGAAATTGGGGTGATAGTAGTTAGAGCTGGTGTATCTTTGTGAGAAGGTTGGATCACTTCCCAGCCTGGGGCCTTTCTGGGTGGACATGTAGATTTACTCTGGGTACTTCAGTTTCCTCTTATAGGCTAAAAACATGCATGTTAGGTTAATTGGTAACTCTAAATTGTCCCTATTTCTGAATGAGTGTGTGAATGATTGTTTGTTTTGTCTCTATGTGGCTTTGTGATGGACTTGCAACCTGTTCAAGGTGTTGTCCTCTCGTTCAATGACTGGTGGAAATAAGCATCAGCTCCCCATGAGCCGAAAAGAGGAACTGGGTCAAGAAAATGGATGAATGGAGCTTAAAATTGATCAGAATTATAGCACAACTCAAGATTTTTTATTTTTATGGCATTAAAATGTGAAGGAGTGAGTGGGCAAGCAAAAAGACGAGTGCAGTTGCCTTTTTTTATGGCCAAGTGATTGTAGGATAACAGATTTTAATTTTTCCTGAGTTATAGGAGGCAACTAACAAAGAGGTCACGTATGTGATGTATTGCTACAGTCACTATATAACGATTGGTCCAAAGAAAAGTGGTCTGACCACAAGTGCATAGTCTGAAGCCTGGTATGGCAGATTGATTAATTATGGTCATGTGAATGCATTTTAATAGGAAATGTTGCATCCTCTTGTATTGCAATTGTGTGAAAGGATTTTGTAAAACTAGCATTCACAAACTACTTGTGTAAACAGACGCAAAAACTGCTGAAGAAAACGTAATTTTAGAAAGCCATAAAACTAAAATGCCCGCACTGTTAACAAACACTATACTGTATAAAGATACTACATAAACAAACTGCTGAACACAATAGAGAGTATAAGTTCAGATTTAAGGTGCACAGATAACTTGACTGGTAAATCTGGGATCAGTATTTGCAATGGGTTAATCTTATTTATTAATGGGTAATGGCACCATTCAGATCATATCTTTGGAAAAACTCGATGAGTGGCTTTAAGATTCGTACTGGAAAAAGGAAGCAGGGATGCATTAATTGCTTGGCTGATGACCGGAAACAGACTATTAGTAAGACTGCTGATGATCTGCAGGTACAGAATCAAGAAATCTATTTATTAGAAAAATGGCAACTTTAATAAACAAAAATAAATGGATTCACCAAAAACAAATACTGTAAATTTCTAGAAAGTCATGTATAATCCCCACAGCTGTAGTAAATGTGACCTTACATAAATACAAAATCAAACAACTAATTCATTTGCAACTGATGCAATCCCTCTGACAGCTTAACATGATCCCACAAGAAAAACTTTCTAAAAGAATATCAAACAGCTTAACATGATCCCACAAGAAAAACTTTCTAAAAGAATATCAAAAAGTGTAAGAATCTACACAGATAAGATCTAAATATCACAGTCATGTTTTTTTCCCTAGGTTTTACACAATGTGTTTGTACCCAACCAACACACACACAAAAAAAAGTCACAATGAATTTAATTTTTGTAAGTGTTAAATGTTTGTTAGGCCACAAAATAATTACTCTTTTTCTTTAATTACATGAAGAAGCTCCTGGCAGTTGGATTGATGGAGGATGGGATGGAGATATCCGGGCAATTAAGTGGTGGGATCAAGAAGGACAAAAACATGATGGTTGCAAAGGTAATATAAAAATATATATTTACTTTTTTGTTGTGTTACATTACTCTATTACAGCTTTAGGTCTGGTGATCTTTTGGAAATGCTGATCAATGTGACTTAGACGTTCCAAATAAAGTCACCATCTCTAAGTCTACCAAACAACAAACAGCTCCTAAAGAGCATAAAACAACAACAACAACAACAACAAAAATCCTAATAGAGCAAATGTCCTCAACTGCTGATATCATTTTTAGGACATTATGTACGAGGCATCTGTGTCTATGGACTGGAAGATCTTCGATGGATCATCAACAGAAACAGCATGTTTGCCAATAAATTTGAGAGTGATACCTATCCCGAAGCATTAGACTGTCTGGAACAGTGGCACAGAAACAAAGTGCTGAGCAAGGCAACTGTTCCTGAAGAACCATCATGGCTGCTAGCTACACAAGACACTTTGAATGGTGGTCTCAGCGGCTTCTACAACAGCAGTGCTGGAGCATGAGAACACTGTTGACATGATAAAACAATGCAGGGTAGACTAATTGCAAGAATTTATGTATGTGTCAAGAAATGTGAGTGGGGAAAAAATAGAGCAGAGAACAGAAGAACTGCACTGAGTAATGTCAAACAAATGTGTTTTTTTTTATATAAAACTGAAATATTGTTTTTTTTTTTTTTAAATGTATGCTTCATTTAAACATTTAAAGAAATTACAAAACAATATAAAGATTAGGTTCAAAAATGTAATTCTGTATAATTATGTATGATGCTCAGTTTTTATAGCACTTGTTGAACCATTTATTGGCTATTTCCCCTCAAATACTGTATACTGTATCATTTTAGAAATGAGAATAAACCGTAAGGGCATGTTTTTTAATTTGTTTTTCACTCTATTCCTCATCTATTGCACATTGTAACATTTTCACCTGATTTTAAATTAATGTGGAAAATATCGAAGTGAGGGTAGAGCAAAATGTGATTTAGGTCTTTAATTGCTTAATTTCAAGTTTTTCATTTGAATTTTGAGAATATCAAAGCATTACAATTAAATTAGTATTTTGGATTTAAACTTAACCACAGTTTGTGACAGACTTTTATTAAAATGTGCAACATGGAAGACAGGAGCTATGCATTTCCAAACAATACCAAAAGTAACAACAACCACACATCATGTTCATTTTTTTTTTTTTTTTTTTGTAATGACTAGTTGATTTTCTCCTATTTGTCTTTTATTACTTCATGATGGGCCATCAGAATACTTGGATAATCTTGTGTCACAAAAATGCACAGGTATTCACAAAAAAATGGACAAGGGGTGTCAAAATATTTAACTTAATATTTTTACAAGCTTTCTGCATTTGAAATATAGCAACATTAAATTAAGAACAGCCAAAATATGGGTAAAAATTTAACAGGGACATGCCACCAAAATGCAGAATAAAAAAATTAAATACTTTGTGATTATTCTGTATGACAAGACATGTAACTTTTCTAGTGGTTTTATTTTTACGACAAACTCAAAAACCTAGTCTTTGACCAATACCAAGATACTTTTACTTGGGACGACAACAAAGAATGTCTATCACTGACTGCCTTAATGTCTCAAAATAGTCTGTGCATGGGAAACTGTGACTTCAGCCTTTAAAACCCACAAAATACTGACATGTAAGATCTAAAAATAGGTTCAAGAGCTGCGTCTGTGAGATTCCCATGTGGCTTCCAATGGGTCAGAAAATACTTTAGAAAAAAAAAAAAAGATTGTGGAACTAAAATATAAACAAATGACAATAAAAAGGACAAAGTAATATGATGCATCTAAATGTATATAATGAAGTAGGGTATCCACTTCCCATGGAACTAGAGACAGATGTGATTCACTTCACTAAAGCTTGTTTAAACAGCACTTTTCTGGACAAATTATTATGCAATTAAAATTATAATAATTGGTCTGACACATCAGATGTCAGTTTAACTTGTAGTTATTTATATTTTTTAAATAGTTGAAGTATAATAAGTCTATATCTACTGTCTTCAATTTCATAGGTACATAAAACATTTACCTTTTACAGAGAGCTGGTATTTTAAAATCACTAGTGCTCCTTTATTAGCAGCAAGGCTGTAAATTTGAAACTGTTCATGTTATAATACAACTGTGTCATTTTAATGTACAGTATTTTATGATTGGTTATTTATTTGCAATAAGAAAATAAACTAATTTAAGCTCTGCAATGATCTGGAAACAAAAAATACATTTTAATAATAATACCTTATGGCAGATTTCTGTCTTGACCTCTTTCAGGGCTCTCTCCGAAAACACACAGCCACAGGTCTGCAAGTAACAGAACCTGCAAAAGGAATGTTAAAATTCACATTAGTATTCCCTCATATTCCATTTTTTCTCATGTCAAAGTGTATTTCCTGGAAATAAAAACATGGCTCTACTCATTGTTTCCACCCATCACTCCAACAAGACAGGTGATCTGCAATCGGCTAAAACTCGTTATTTGTTTCCTTGAGAAATAAAATGTAGTTTTGTAATTGTTTTTCAACTAGTGACTGTGTAACCTCAACCACGATGTTATAAACAATGTAAAGGGATCATTGTAGACTTCTGAAAGAAGGGAAGTGTTCACAATGTTCCTAAAAACACGATACATTTGGGTGGAATGTGAGTGTAGCACAATGCTTACAATTGCTCGTTTCTTCTGCACCAGTCCCATACCTAAATGTTTTTTGTTTTCTTTCCAATGCACATGCACACATGTCTGTGTCTTCACATCTGCATGTCCACTCTGTCAGCCTATAGATCTATTCTTTGGGTTATCCTGTCATTGGCATGATTTCTAAATGTGTACAATGACTACTAGTAATTATTATTATTATTATTATTTTTAATAACAGCAGTTCTGAAGGGTCAGAAGAATATTTGATTATTTTTTTTATCAGCCTCCTATAGACTGAATAGACTAAAATGCATAACGCTATTTTAAAAGTAACTTATTACATGTATAGAATTATAATGGCAAACATTAGGTACCATATAATGAAATAATGGCATTAGAATGTTCCATTAGACACAAAGTTTCAGCTTCAAAGCCATTTTTTAAGGGACATACTCGAAGATGCAGAATTGTTTCAATCATACAGTTGTAGTTCCTGTGAACAGCCTCAGTCTCCTTATCATGTATTAATATGTTCAAGAAGAAAACAAAGGTTGTTTACCTGTGCTTGCCATTCATTTCCAAACCAACAACGGGACAAATGAACATGCCACAGTGGATGTCCTCATACTGGTCTCCTTTTGTACTTCTTCTCTCTCCCTCCCATTCAGGGTTATCAGTCAAGTTGAGCTCCTTTATATCCTGGGGAAAATGAAATGGATGAGAAAATCAACATATAACTGTTCTGAAACAAAGGTGAAGACACACAAAAGGGTTTTCAGACAAATACAGTGGTGCTTGAAAGTTTGTGAACCCTTTATTTTTTTTATAGTTCTGCATAAAAATGACTAAAACATCACCAGGTTTGCACAGAAGTCCTAAAAGTAGATAAAGAAGCCAGTTAAAAAAAAAAAAAGGATGATAATATTTTACGTGGTCATTTATTTATTGAGGGAAATGAATCAATATTACATATTTGAGTGGCAAAAGTATGTGAACCTTTGCTTTCAGTATCTGGGATGACCCCAAACAGGCCTAAACTATGAAACCACCACCATCATGTTTCACAGATGGGTTAAGGTTCTTATGCAGGAATGCAGAGTTTTCATTTATCCAAACATAACATTTCATTTAAACCAAAAAAATTCTACGTTGGTCTCATTCGTCCACAAAATATTCCTTCAACAGCCTTCTGGCTTGTCCACGTGATATTTAGCAAACTGCAGATGAGCATCAATGTTCTTTTCAGAGAGCAGTGGCTTTCTCCTTGCAACCAAACTCTGCAAACCAGTCCAAACTCTTTACAGATGGTTTTGTAACCTTTTCCAGCCTGATGGGACTCAAGAAGTCTTTTTCTGGTGTCCTCACACATCTCCTTTGTTCATGCCATGATGCACTTCCACAAACATGTTGTGAAGAGCAGACTTTGACAGCGTAAAGGATCCCATCTCACACCTGATCATCGTCCCATTGATTGAAAATAACTGACTCTAATTTCACCTTCAAATTAACTGCTAATCTAATCAGTAATATTGGATTATTTGCCTCAATAAATACACAACCAAGTATAATATTTTTGTTAACAGGGTTCTCTTTATATACTTTTAGAACCTGTGTGAAAATATGATGTTTTTCATCATATTTATACAGAAATACAGAAAATTCTAAAAGGTTCACAAACTTTCAAACACTACTGTAATTTTATGTTACAGCCCTATAACTACTAACATACCTTGATTCCACGAATGTGTGCCACAGCCTCAGCGTTGGGTCTCTCAGCAGTCTTATCCAGAAGGTATTCAATAACAGCGTCTTTGTTGTAAAGCCTGAAACATGATATGAAGACGACTTTAAGACTGAATTAAGTGTTTAACAGTTCACATAAAGGGTGCATAAACCATTGTTTTATATTCATTATGGCCTGGGAAAGCAATGCCAAGCAAAGCCATTTCGAAATAAACCGTTTGGCATGTTGGCATCATTGCATTTACAATATGCAAACAGTGTAGCTGGTGAGTGACATGCATGCTCCACACATCATCATCTTCTTTTGGCTGTTATCTCTTTAGATGTTGCTAAAGCAAGTCATCCTCCTCCATTTCACTCTGTCTTCATTCCAACTACCGGTACTTCCACATCCTCTCTAATGGCATACGAGTATTTTCTCCTTGTCTTTTTCCTGGCAGCTGCATTTCTAACATCCTTCTACCAATATACCCACTGTCCCTCCTCTGGACATGTCCAAACAATCTCAGTCTGGCCTCTCCAACTTTATCTCCCAGTTGTTCAACCTGTGCTGTACCTCTGATGATCTCATTCCTAATCTTATCCATACTTGTCACTCCCAAAGAGAACCTCAATATCTTCATCTCTGCCACCTCCAGTTTTGTCTCCCATCTTTTCACCAAAACCACTGTCTCCAAACCATTCAACATAACTGGTCTCACTACTCTCATGTAAACCGTTCCTTTGGCATTCACTGTCAATGGCACAAATCACTCCTGATTTTTTTTTTCTTCATACACTCCAAAATGCCTGGACTCTCTTTTTCACCACTTTATCACACTCCCCATTTTCCTGGACAGTGGACCCCAAGTACTTGAAGTTCTGCACCTTTGTGACCTCTCCTCCTTGTAGCCTCACTGTTCCACCAGCCTCCCTCTCATTCACACACATGTACTCTGTCTTACTATGGCTGACTTGCATTTCTCTTCTTTCAAGTGCATACCTCCACCTCTCCAAGTTCTCTTCCACCTGGTCCCTGTTCTCATTGCAGACCATAATGTCATCTGCAAACATTATAGTCCACAGGATTCCTGCCTGACCTCATCTGCTAGTCATCTGTCCATTAACAGAGCAAACAAGGCCCAATCCTTGAACCATGTTCCACGCATACACATTAAAATTGGCTCAGTATTAAAAGCTGCACAAAATTGAGCATTTTATATTGAAACACAATGTTCATGCTGCCGCACTGTCATATATGTTGTTTTCTTTTAATCACACCAAGATGGAGTTCATTATCATCAAGTGTATCAATGAATGTTACCAAGTGTACCAATTAATGTTTTTGATTTATGTTTGTCATGTATCTAACAATAACATGCACACACTGGGAGAGTCAGAACAGAAACATATAGCTGACCAGCGTCAGACGACAGAGTGCTGACGCAGAGGTTAGAGAAGATGGGCCTGTGATCAAAAAGTCGCAGGTTCAACTCCCTGGACTGACAACATCAAAATGTGTGTGGAAAATGTGAAACATCCACACCTGCCTCCACCCTCATTTGCCCTACTCTGGGCACTTCAGCAAGGCCCTTAAAGCGTCTGTGACATGATTTATGAACTTTGCAGAAAGTGGCACAAGATAACTATCTTTTATCATTCAACTT
>JARVLU010001354.1:23623811-23635607 GCA_031762415.1 Simpsonichthys santanae
TAACAGGTCTCTCTTGAAAATGAGTTCTCGTGGCTCAATGAGACTAACCTGGATAAATAAAGGTTAAATGAAAATAATAAAAAAATATATTAATACATGTATGTCATTAAATAGCTAAATAAATAAACACACATTTTAAGATGAGTTACACTATTTTCCTTATCTGCAATAGTGTTTTTAATTTTAGATTAGACCAAGTTGATTTTTGTGTGTCATTTTTACAAGATAATTTACATACATGTTACATAACAAAGGGCTGGCATCACCAAAATAAAAAAAAATAAAAAATAAAAAAAAAAAACTCTGAATATTTAAACAGTTTATCTTCACTACAGCTATTGCATCATCCTTTTTGACTATAAGGCAGGACGTTTGGACTGCCTTGGCTGAATATAGGCAATGGAGAAATGGGACAGCATTCTCTCAAAGTGGACACTGAGAGGAAAAAAAAAAGGTCTCATTGCAAGAGATCAGCTTGTGTAAACATTGAGGTTAATGAAGCTCAGAGAGTCTAATCCTCATCCCTTTTTTCTGACTCTCCCCACTAGCCCTGGCCTTAAACCTAGTCACCCCTCCCCTGGACAAGATCCCCACACCCCACTACCATTTTTCTTTATAATCCCAAATTGGAGCAGGCACTGTCAAGCAAAAGCAACTCAGGAAGGAAAGTCACAGGAGGACATGTGCAGGGACTTGTGTGTTTGTGTGCGTGTGTATGCATTTATGTTTGCATACACTCTGTGTTTGCATATTCTGGGTGAATGGGCCCTTATATACACAAACTGCAAACATCATGTACCTGATGATGATGCAGATGTACATAAAAAACTTTGAGGTTAGAGTCGATTAGAGGGGATTTCCAGAGAAAAAGTCACACTTCATCAAAATAAATGACAGTTGGATCATGTGTTGTGGATTATGCACAAGATGGTTCCATGACAAGTACATAATTTACAGTTATGGTGAAAATCAGGATGTAGTTCTTCAGGTGTTAGGGTTTAACATTTTACTAGCAATAAATAAATGAAATTCTAATCTGGTCTTTAATTAAAATCAAGGAAATGCAGCTTGAGGTAAACATCTGTGTATCTTGGTACACTATGTCAATGTTTGCTTCACAAAACCCAAGCCAAAATTCCAACCCAGGAAAAGTGTGCACACGTACTGCTACCATTGAATAGCAATAAGTGCACAATTAATCAAATGTGTTTTGTGTACTTAACATTAAGTGACTGCAACTGTAAAACATTTATATGGCTGTTTTTTATTTATTTTATTGTTTTTTGCTTGAAGCAGTTATTGGCATTTAAAAGCATGCCAAGTAGGAAGTCCATCTATAACATTTGAAAAGCAACAATTGATGCATATCAAACTATTTTTTAAGCACCATTCCAAAGCTATTCGGAGTCTAAGATATTTAAAAGTTATTCACAAATGAAAATCACTCAAGGCAGCTGTTAATCTACAAAGGAGTGGACAGCACAGTTAAGTTAACTCCAAGATGAGACAACACAATACTAAAGGGAAATTGCAAAAACCCACAAGTTATATTTTAAACAGTAGGCCTGTTAGTATGATAACTGGAAAAGTTAATGTCAGAGGATCTCCCAGCAAGTTCACACCATGGTCAGACTGTACAATGTTAGTCATATGTAAAAAAAGAAACTAGAACTCACACTTCCATAATGTATGAACATGTTTATTGATATCAAAATCATATTTCAGGCCCATTTGCAGGCAGGCAAGGAGGTAGAATTTAAATAAAATGTTTAACTCAAAAACAAAAGCAGCAAAAAGTTACACAAATGAGGTGCGAACAGGTACATGGCAGAAAAGGTTTTCAGGTGAGCAGGGACAGAACAGAATGGGTCATCTGATAAACTGGGACAGGACAAAAAACTGATCATCGGACAAAACAGGAGGGACAGAGGAGGACTGGGACGTCTGTACAGAGCAATAAGTGGATGTCCGAGTGGTGCGGAGGAGAGGTTTAAATAAGGTTGAAGGAGAGTGAGAGATGAGTGCACCTGGGATGATACTAATTGCAAACTGGTGTGACTGATTAGTGCATGAGAGACAGGCTGAGGAGTGGGTGAAGAATGGCAAGGAACACAATGACAATTCACGGAGCAGAAAAGGGAAACAAAGGGGCGGAAACACAAAGTAAGCAGATTATGTCAACTGAACTTTTAGCTTTCAGAATAAAAATTAAAATAGGCTGTTTATGGCTTGTTTGGAAGGATTGCAGGGGAAAATATAGAGTATTTTTAAGTGAACATGGCCGCACAAATTAATTTTAGACTCTCATAACTGAACAAACCACAAGATGTTTTTTCTTTTTGAAATAAAGTGTTTCAAACAAGCTAAACTTAACATGCAATGTTTGGCCATAGCGTGCTGTGCCATGCTGGCTGAAAATAAAATTTTGCTAGTCAACAAAGTCACTAAAATATCTCACGGGAACTTTAAAACTCGTGGTGGTCTAGTTGGATTTTCATCTGTGCATGTAGTTAGGATTTTGATGAATCACATAAAGGTTACAAAATGAAACGAACAACCAAAAACAGAGGTAACTCGTCACTGCAGGCCTGTCGTGTGTAAGCAGGGAGTCTGCAGGGTGGTGTTTTGTTTTTGTTTTCGGCATTTCCAAGTCAAAAGGGAAAGAGTAAAACTGAAAGGAGTAAAATAAATAATGAATTTGACTTCTGACGTAAGGTGCAATATTTCTTTGCATGTCTCTCTGACTTGGTTGGTTCTAATTAGGCGTTACTTCCTTGGAAGATATTTTGCATGTCTCTAACTGAATTAATTTGCAAGCTTGCAATTGACAGTGTGAGTTTCAAACGTGGCCTTGGTGGTGGACGCAGTATGAGCTCTGTCCTGCTCCTAGTTCCCCTGCAAAATTATATTTACAGGAGAAAACATGACAAGTTTCACTTCAATTTTTTTTTTTTTTTTTTTTTTTTTTTTTTTTTTTATAATCGTAATAAAGACAAGTTGCTCTCCTTTTTTACAAACTGACAAAGAAGATGTTGCTAATTTTTTTTTTGTAAAGGTCAAAAACAGGACATGGTTCCATATGGACCAGATAACACTCATAATCTTTAAAGGTATTTTATATACAGATAATTCTTTAGGGACCATGGTGGAACACGAGTTCACTCATGACTTCTATGGGCTGTGTGTTTGGAGGTTCAGACACAAATTGCACTCAATAACTTAAAAAAAAAAAAAAAAACTACAGTAAAGTTTTATTCTGAACTTCAGCCTATTTGCAGCTTGACTATGAATTGTTGGTAAGTATATAGCTTTTAGGCTCAACCTTGTTTTATACAGTAAATATGTTAAAGATTAGTCTTTAATGTGTTTATCGGTTTTACTGTATATGATTTTTTATCAAAGAACTTTCAAGGTCAAGTTTCTTTGTTGTCATTCACATCACATGTGGTGCATGAGGTGGAATGAAATTTTGTACACAGGGTCCCAGTTAGATTCAACAATAGCAAAAATATAAAGTGTAAAAATAAAGTAAATAAGGATCTAAGATATAAACCAAGATACTGTATACGTTAAACCAATGCCAAATGAATGCAAATGGTACGCTAAAAGACCCAAGACACACGCCAGTCACTGATAGTGCAAAACAATGCACCCAAGAGCAGCAGCACGAGTTCTTGTGGGTGGATGAGTGATGGGTGAAAGAATGAATACAGCATTATGAAATAATCATGCTGTTTCACGTTTGCTTTCACAATATTTGCAGGTCTTTCAAAGATTTCATTTAAACATTAGTTGCAACCTAAAACTGAGGAACAACATGCAAGTGTCAGATAACCAACAAAATCTTTAAGTACCAACTACAGCATATTACCTGGCAAGTTGAGATACAGTATTCCTTGTCTGCTTCCCCCCTCATAAATGGTATAAATCTGCTAGTTAGTGCCCATTATATCCCTCATCCATCCTCTTTCCATCCATCCATCCATCCATCCTCTTTACCCACTTCTTCCTTGTTGGATCGTGGGGGTAGCTGTTGCCCATGTCCAGCAGTCACTGTGGGAGAGGTGGGATACATCCTGTATCCAGTCCATCACAGGGCCACATAGAAACAAACGAGACAAACAACCATTCACTCTCTCACTCGCACGTATAGGGACAATTTTAGAGTTACCAATTAGCCTAACATGTATATTTTTGGTCTGAAGAAGGAAATTGAAGTACCCAGAGAAAACCCACACATGCACGGAGAGAACATACAAACTCCACCCAGAAAGGCCCCTGGACCAGTATTTGAATGAGGATAACATGCTCGCTGAGAGGCAGCAGCTCTACCAGCTGCACCACCGTGCTGCTCACCCATTATTTCATAAAATATATTTTACAGAACAGCATAAATACAAGTACAGGTTTGTTGGTACTGTACTGTGTTTGGGTGTTTGGATGCTTTTTTTTAACGTGCCTGACCAAATAATACTACTCTTTCCAACAAGAGCATGGCTCACAAACAGTGTGAACTTCATATGTTCTGAGTAACATGTTGTTAGAACTTAATTATCTCTGTTAGTGACAAAAACGATCAGTCCAAAAGCACTCATCTTGATAAAATTCTTAATAAGAACAAAGAGAGGAAGCCTTTTATGGTTTCCTGGAGAGGTTGTGTACAGGGCATGTGGGGTAATTTTAGAAGAACATTGATGGCATGACTAATCATAGTAGTATTATCTTACTGGTCATATTTTGTCTCCCTACTTTTTCTCACAGTTCTCATTTTTCTAACCCCTTTACGGATTTCCCTTTTGCCTCCACCAAAGGTTTGGCTGCTGTTTAAATGATATCAGAGTTACTTGTGATGATGATGATTTATGCTCTCATTTGCCTCATTCTCATTTATTCCAACTCCCTGGGTTCCCATAAATCAGTGAATGTGGAGCAGAGTTTGGCAGTTCATGGGACAAGTGAAGCCTAAAGAGCACACAGGAATTCAAGATAAAGAAAAACTGCCTGCCTGGAGCTCATCATTGTCTTTTAAGTTTAATAATTGTTGGTAATTTAGGAAAATGTTTATTGAACATGTCATCCTGTCTATACAACCCTGTAGTTTGTTCTAATATTAATATAAAACTTTGGGAGTGTCATTTTATTCTAGTGCTTTCTCCTGATAGGCAAGAGATATTGCACCCAGTCAAGATGGACACATGAACTTGCACTCAAGATTTCTTGAAGCTGCACATTCTTCAAAAAAAAAAAAAAAAAAAAAAAAGTTTGATTTCTTACATGAAGGAACATCTTATGGTTTCATTTCTTGGAATTAAAAAGCATTTTTTTTTTTAATTGCCTCCCTCTGACTCTTTACTGTTGAAGTTGTCAGTGAACTTTTTGGAGCAAGATTTGGTGGAATAAAATGAACCGCCTTACCAACGCGTGCCAGACCATTAAGGCTGAGCTGTCTGAGAGCTTCTGTCAGAAATCTGTTCGCCGAGGCCAGATGGCAGAAAGAGCGAAAGGGGAGAAAGAGACGGATGACAGGAAAGGCAAAAATGAGTGAGGCATGGGACAAGATGACAAAATGGGTGGTTTGGGGTTCCCCTGACATTCTGTTTTAAGCTCAGAACACAAACCACACACATACATGCTCACGAAGTGTTTAGTCCAGAATCAGTCCGACTTCTGGCTCTCCTCCTACAATAACATGATAAAGTCTATACTTGTACAGTCCCATGGAGTAAGACAGTGTTGTTCTGCCAGATTTTGTTCTTTGTGGTAAAGCTGGTGTTTGCAGCCTTTAACGAGCGCCAGCAGCATCTACTGTCTCTGCCAAAACCTGGCCCGTTTCCCTCTTCTGGGGTAGGTGTGTTATTAAAGGCAACCTGGAAAACTGTCCAATGAGGGGCCCTCACTTGTCTGTATATCCCCCTCTCGTGCATTTTATTCGTAACTCAGCAGGCTTATTATTTTTATTATTAACTGACTGTGTTTTGTCCTGAGGATGCCAGGCTTCAGTGCACACAGCTGTTTCTCCTCAGCTGCCATGTTTTTTTAGCTTAAGAGGTGTTTTTGCAGAATGGCGTTCAGATATTTTTCTTCAGCATCCCCCTGCTCCAAACTTATCTCTTGACCAGTCTAATATCCCCCTTGTTCCTGCTGTTTCTTAGCCAGGATTAGGTCGACTTGAACAGCTTTCAGCTCTAGTCTGGAGTGACAAGCTAGTAAAATAATGTTGAGTGCAGAGAGCCGGGTAATCATTAACTATAAAGTCATATGTTCAGTGTACCGGTAGCCTGTTTTTTATTTTCTATTTTTTTCTCAAGCACTCCATGTTGGAGTGTCTGGAAACACTGCATTTCCAGCCAGTTTCAGGTTTAAGTAAAATTTGTAATTATCTGTAATTAAGAAGAGGGCACCTGCATCATGAAGGACCCCACTCACCCAGCACACACACTTTTTGTCCCGCTCCACTCAGAAAGGAGGTTAAGGAGCATTAAGTGTAGAACAACTAGACTGAGGAACAGCTTCTACCCTGAGGCTGTTAGACTCATGAATATCTAATGAGGATAATCACTGTGAAAAATCACATCATGCTGCTGTGTTCATTTGTGCTCATCTGCTCACACAGACTCATGTTCGTGCTGCTGTTTGGCGTATTGTTTTATGCTATTTGTGCTCAGTGAATATTTAGTTGATGTCTTTCTTAGTTAATATCTTAGATATTATTACTGTTCTTCTTTTACATTTTATTGTTGGATGTAACTGGGACCCTGTGTACACAATTTCGTTCCACCACATGTACCACATGTGGTGCAAATGACAAATAAAGAAACTATGACTCTGACTCTGTTAGCTTCACAATATGAGAAAAACATGCAAATCCTAAATTACTGTTGAATCGTGTTATGATGATATCAGTAGTGATAAACCCCATATTTTCCTTGCTTGCCTTTTTAGGTACTGCACTCATGACTAACATTTTCTTGTCTTTAGTACAAAAGACGTGGTGATTTGAAAAACATTTTTAATTTTTTGATTCATCACACCACTGAACAGTTCTCCACTTTGCCTCAGTGTTTCTTAGTGGTCATCACATGATGCTTCTTCTTTAAAAGATGTGCCTTTAAGCAGCGTGGCATGGAAACTGTGTTCACAGAAAAGGATTTGTAAAGGCGTTCCTAAACCCATGCAGTGATGTCCAGAACAAAATCAGATCAGTTTTTAAGACAGTGTTTCCTGAGAACCTGAAGATCACAAGTATCTATCGTAATACTGACTCAGCGTTGTACTTTGCACACAGACAATTCTCCAGATTCTTGAAATCTTTTTATGATATTAAAAACTGTTGATGTGTCGCAATTTTCACTTGAAGAACATTATTCTGAAATTGTTCCACTTTACTTTTGCAGACTGGTGAACATCTGTCCATCTTACATTTGAGAGATTCAACCTCTCTAAAATGGTTTTGTACCCAGTTCTCTTCTGGACCTGCTGCCAGTTACCATAATCTTATACCGTAATCCTCCTCCAGATGTTTCTTAATCATACCACTTACATTTAAAACTTTTGCTGCCCGTTTCAACTTTTTTGAAATGTGTAGCTGCCATCAAATTCAAAATGACCTTAGTTTTTTCCTAGAATTGGTTTGCTATGTTCTGCTGAGAATAAACTAAGAGCTTATGAAATGTACACATTCATTCAATCTTTATTTAGACAGGTTAATCCCATTGAGCCTCGAGGACTCATTTACAAGAGAGGCCTGATTTCTTAACAAAGAGTGATGACAACAATGGATAACAACGATAACAACGACAACAATAGATACCGTAGTCATAAAATAGGCATACACATTTACATTTCTCTTTTTTTAATTTATTTTTTAAACTAATCAGTGTCTGCATTGGTTTTTGCCAGGTACTTAACTGGGTTTTAAAGTCACTTAGAGAGGACAAGGGCTTCAGATCTTTTGGCAAGGTATTCCAGGAAATAAGGGCGGCGTAGGAGAAGGCCCTTTTGTCTAATTCACTCCTCACTGAGGGAACACTGCATGTAATAATGTCCTGAGAGCGCACGCAGTAGCTGCACTCGTGCAGAGAGATGCAGGAGATGTATGAAGGCAGCAGACCAAGAAGTGATAAATCATTGCATTCTATTGTTTATTTATTTTACACAACATACACTCTTTTTTCAGAACTGGGAGTTCTAGTTAGCAGGTGCTCTCAGTACAAGTACCTTACAGAAAAATGGGTCTATTGGTGGAGGAAACCTGGTCATGCAACAGGGCCTCACAGTCAAAGATGCACAAATGCATCATTTAGCCCGCTGAAAAACACTACATGACCATTGTCTTGACAGGCCAATTAGTCATCACTTTATCCAAGCGAAACAACAAACTCTTCAACTAGTAAACAAAGCTATGCACAACGGAGGCATGAAAACATGTACTGTATTGTATCTAGGACAAACTTCTAGTACTTTTATTATAGGATGGATACTTCACTTCTTTGTTTTCACAAAGGGATGCTGATGGCCCTTTGTTTTGGATGTGCAGCATCTCTTGATAAGGGATGAGTCTAACTTTATATACTGTAGCTATGTTTTAATTCTTCACAATAAAATGGAGCCAAACTAAACCTAAAAAATATGCTGTTGGATAAAAACCAGGGGATTCCACACTCATCCAGTGTGTTGATTTTAAAGCTACTGAATGTCAAACAGATGAGTAGGAGTGGTCCAAGCAGGGCAGACAATCACACATTCCTCAGCTGTAACGTCTCCCTGGACTCTTGTTGGACACTGGCTGCAGACAGAGTCACTGATACTGTCATGTCTCTACAACTGAACAGCTGGTCCAAGCTGAGCCACAAGACGAGTTCAATCATGGATGCATTTTGTTATTTGTGGGTCTGTTCTGGACAATGCAGGTCGCTGTTAAAAAAAAAATAAAAAAAAATAAAAGCTCTCTATATTTAACGAGGGTGATGGAGGGTGACTGGTTTATGACATAACAGAAAAGAGGAACATTAAAGAAGTGAAAGAACGCAACTTGTAGTAACAGTTGGGTAGGGTGACCAGATGTCCCCGATTTTCAGGGACAGTCCCCATTTTGGACAAACTGTCCCCGGCTAAAGCTGTCCCCGAAAATGTCCCTGATTTGAGGTATGCAGGTGCAGTTGCACGCAACAATTGCTATTACGGTAGCAGCTGGTGACGCTGGTGCTGCAGCGCTGACACTACAGACTGAGAAGAAGAACCATGCGCACCGCCTTTAAAATAGAAGAAGCACAGCACGGGTTTGTCAACATTGACAGGGAGCTCTCCTGTGATGTATGTATGAACAGATTTATTTAGTTTGAACTGTGCTGATCCTGTCGTGATAAAAGTTCTGTTTGCTGTAGGAAATGTTTCAGTGCAGTCAGCTGTGTCCTGGTTAAAAAAAAAATAAATAAATAAATAAATTGAGCTGAGATGTGTTTAGTTTTACTAAAGATGAGGACCCAAACCAAGCTTTGATTGGTGACCTTTAGTTTATATTTTCAGAGCTAGTTATTAGTTGTTTTGTTAATATATTAAAACTCAAATCAGTCTGCTGGCTCCTCAGGTAAATACTGTTAACTTACTTTTATATATGAATGATTCTGTGCAGTGCCCTGAGATGACTTCTGTTGTGACTTGGAAATACTGTATTGTATATGAATAAACTGAATTGAATTGTGAACATAGATTTTCAGGCTTAGGTGTGTAATAAAATATGATAAACTGTATGTAATGCAGCACTGAGGTCTAACAGGACCAGTGTAGACACCTGTCCATTGTCAGAGGCCATGAGAATATTGTTAGTAACGTTCACCAGTGCTGTTTCTGTGCTATGATGAGCTCTAAATAATTACAATTAATGTTAATATTTATAATAAGATTCTACTAGGTCAACCAATGTTTCCCATGTAAAACTTATCAACTTCTAAAGGGAGTGTCTGAAACAAAAATCTTGTTTTCTTTGTTAAGTAATACATTTTCAGTATGTTATGTATATGTATATAAAGTATACAGGTCTCTCTTGAAAATGAGTCCTCGAGGCTCAATGGGATTAACCTGCCTAAATAAAGGTTAAATGAACATGTTCTAGTATTTTTGGAGGGGATTTTGTGATTATATTATGTCTCTGTTTTAGAGAAGAGGAAGACGCATAGAAGAGGAGAGAGGAGGGAAATAGACGAATGGAAAGAAGAAAAAGAGAAAAGAAAAATACAGACTGGTAGAAAAGAGTGAATGAGAGCAGAAGAAAATAGGAAGACTGATAGAAAGAAGAATAAAGCATTTTTTGAGTGACGATGAAGTAAGTGGAAGAACAAATAAAAGGAAAATAATAGGTATATAATTGTTTTACTTATTTCGTATGTTTTAAGTATTTCTCGTTACTATTATCTATTCTATTCCAGACCTTCATGGCCACCATGGCTGATGGCTCTTCAGACAGAGGAGGCCTCGCAGAACCAGAGATGAGATCATGTCAGCAGACTACCTGACCTTCACTCACCTCACACATGCACACAATATAAATACACACCAGCTACGAAGCCTTACACTGTGTGTACTTATACACTCCACTGAAAGTACATGCATGTTCTCATTCACTCACAAGGTATGCACGCTCACTTACTAGTAACGGTGTGGAGAGACACATTCCTGCTGTTATATTTGATGTTTACTGTTTAAACATGAATAAATATGTAAAAAATAAATGAAACTGTAACTGTCCCCGTTTTTTTTTTTTTTTTTTATTTATTTCATCTTGATAAAATTTCATTGTTTTTGGTCTCCGAGCTGAAACGTCCCCAGATTTGCCTTCAGAAATCTGGTCACCTTACAGTTGGGACTTGTAGAACAACTTGTGTAGCATTAGCCGCGACTCGCCTCAGCTTTAAACTTACAAATGTTGGTGAAGAAGCCCCCTCACGAGAAAACAATGGCTCACCCGGTGAATCCTCCACCCCCAACGGTTGACGGACCGACACGCAGTCAGTGTAAAGGTCCGGGCGGACCGCGAGCTCTGCCGTTGGTGAAGAGGCTCCTTGACCGCTCTGTCCATTCGCTGTCCGACGAGCCGTGAGGAAACCTCCACCCTCAGCTGGTGAGACCAGCGAACTCACCCAGACGAGTTTCAGCTTCTCGTGTCCCTTTATATTAACCTACTTTCTCCTCATGCGCTCTTTTCTTCCTGCGATGGGCTGCCTTCAAAAAGCTTCGACCATCAGTCAGCCCTCCAACTACCGAGACACAGAGTAGGCGTGGCTTGGCGCAGAGAGGAAGTGAGGATGCGTTCGCTGACTGTCGGAAAAAATATCAACAAAAAACGCGCGGAGTGAACGCTCGTGTCTCATCACGGAAATGGACGGCTCGAGGGCCTGAAGCGGTCGATGGTCATTTAGCTTCCAGGCTTTGATGCGCTCGGCAAACAAAAATTTAGATTTGTCTCAATTTGTTATATTTTGTGGCGAAAAAGTCAGAGATGGGCAGAAAACTATGGTGTACCACAAGGCTCAGTCTTAGGAGCAACCCTCTTTACAATCTGCATAGGTAATGTAGGTCAGAGCATCCCTGATGCATCCTTACATTTCTATGTTGATGACACAGTTGTTTACTGTTGAGCCAAAACAGTTGCTAAGGCTTTCCAGCTTTTGCAATCCACTTTTGACATCATCCAGTCACATTTGTTCCGTCTCAAACTTGTCCTAAATGCTGATAAAACCAAAGGGATGCTTTTTTCAAATAGGAAGTCGGTCCCAGCAGTTCTTCCTCTGATTTTATCCT
>JARVLU010001354.1:23674040-23699069 GCA_031762415.1 Simpsonichthys santanae
GAAACCGAAACTAAACGGCGATCGGTAACGTCTTTTTAAACACATTTTTTCAATGTATTTCAATGTAAAACAACTTTTAACGGTCGTATTAATGATTTTAAATGTGTTTCCAAGCAGTTAGTTAACAAAATACCCCCCCAAAAAAGAAAAAAATATAAACTGCTGCATAAAAAAAGGCAACGAATGGCGCGATGACGTCACTGGGGGCGGCGCCGTAAGTACGAAGCGCCGTAAGTCGATGGCGCCGTAACTCGGGGACTACCTGTACTATACTACTATTTTGCAATCCACACAGTTCAAGCATTTAGACGATATTTCGCTCTTGTGTAGCTATGAGATAGTTTTGTTCTGAAGATCGTTGTGTTAAAATAATTGCTACTTTCACCGTTTTTGAACATTTTGACCTTAAATCTTAAATAGGAAATGCTCAGCAAAATATTTCAAAGTAAAACGTATAAAGTAAACTTCACTCAGGTGAAAGAGTCATAAAACAAGTAGCCAAGAGCTTTATTTCTGCTGGTTTTTATTTTATTATTTTCTTTTACTTTTTGTGTAATTTTCCCCCCAGCAAAGGTTCTTTTCCCTCCATTAGATGCAGCTACGTTTCTGAAAAGAATGCACTTTGCTTCTGAGTTAACATTGTTAACGAAAGCATGTAAAAGCTGCAGAGATTTATTTATTTATTAATTTACTGCATTAAGTAATACATAATGCTCAAATCTGGCCAGAGCTGACACATTTATTTTTAGCTGTATTAGTGGCTTGTGCTGGACACAAAGTGAGCCAGTCTTTATGCACTTCTCATACAGTCACTCTTAAAATAAAGGATACTGCAGTACTGGTATGTGCAACCCTTTTGGGGGTTGCTGTTTTGATTTGTGGTTTCTGTTGTTTCATGCATTGCAACATGATTGATTAAGATTAAGCTATTATAATACAATTGTTATATTTATCAGTTGAAAAGTATGGAGTAGGGACAAGAAGAACATATACTGAAACATACTTTTTAATTCCTGGATTTTATTATTTTTATTTTACTTTTTTACAAACTTGCTATAAATTTTAATATTTTGAAACTCATACCGAGCTTAAGACAAATAAGTGCAAACAATCAAGATGGACTTTCCAATTTGACTGTGTTAGCACGCTAACTAGCATACAACTAATACTGGTATTAATGCACATGTTGGATAAACTGTGCTCTTGATCACAAGCTTTGACAAACTGTAATTTGGGGAGACTGTTTCTGAGGTTTCTTATGTATTTAATCTTGCAAAATTAACTGATTCTGCATTTACAAGATAGAAGAGCTCAGCCTTGTTGGCTGCTTACAGTATGTTTTTTATGTTTCACAGTTAATTAAGAAAAATGTATTGTGAACTTATTAACGATTAACTGACTTATTGCAAGGTAAAAAGTTCGAAATCTGCGTCTGCGGAGCGTGATGTGTCATTTTTATTTCATTCTTGTTTATTACTTAATACCTTAAGATTTAACAAAAGCTATTAGGGAAAATTTCAGTATTCGACTTCCAATTAAAGTCATGATTTATTTAATAATGTTACATTTGTTGGGGTTTTAATTAGTTGTAAGTTGTTTACAAAGAAAAAGACAATACTTCAAATAGGTTGTTTTTCTTTGTGTATTTCCTTCAGCTTGTCTTGCTGAAACTTGTGTCAGCAGTTAGAAGAGAGCAGTAGCTGGCAGATGGCACCATTTTCCTATACCAAAAAAAAAATCCTGACACACAGAACCAAATAGTGGCCCCTTGTTCTATGTCTTTTATCAGGAACTGAGAAGAGACATTTGTGTGCAACAGTGCTTCAACCCCCCCATACCCCCCCAGGCACTTATGAAGACTGTCCAATTTGAGGGCTCCAGGTGGGGTCCCATATGGTGGGATACCAGACCAGCACGTCACCTTTTCAGGCCACTGATTTAGAACCGCTCTGTTTCAATAAAAGTCAGACCGTCACTGCCGTCTGTAATACGACTCTCTCTTGTCGCATCAAGACAGACAGTAAAATGGCTCACATGCTGACACTGTATATGCATATGAACATAATCAGACAAACATCAGACACCCCACCAGATAATAATTGATTCATGGAAAATGTAGAAGGCCAACTGAGCCTAATTTAGCCAACGCCAGTGACAACTCCGTGGTTTTACTGTGTGAATAAAGAGACTGTGTTTGTGCTGCTATTTCTTACTACTTTGGTAATACTGTATTAGTAATATAGATGTACGGTAACTAAAGAGACAGTAAGTCAGCTTGTTGCTTGCACTAACGTTCCTTATACTCCCCTTTCTTCAGTTGAAGGAATAAAAAAACTTGAAAGCGTGGTTCTAATGTCAAGAGAAAGTGGTGTCAAGCAAAAAGTCCCTCGTTTAAAAATGGTGTAGTTTTTATTTTTAACGTTTTATCAAACTGTTACATTCACTTTTAAACAATACTTGGTTAGGTTCAGGACAATTTAAGGTTTGGGTGGTGTGATATTAGTGAAAAAATAAAGTAGGATTGCAATTCTGCTCTGAAAAATATGTCTAGGTTTTCTCCTTTGTTACCACAGCTAGTTTTCTATATTTAGAGGCAACACTTGGAATAATTTGAATAAATATTGCTGTTTATACAGTGCTTGTTTCAGCAGTTGTGCTTATTGGCCTTTAGAGTAGTCTGTTAAAATGCAAAGCTATTTTTACGAGCATGCCACTGTCTTATTAAGTGATTCAGTTTTGTGTCAGTCATGTTTTCATCACCTAGTGGGTGAGTTATTCCCTTGAACTGTGTCAAATTGCATCTCAACTTTAAAGACAATGCACAACACAAAGACTAGAATTTGATATCCGTGAAAGAAGCCGTGGACTAGCAGAACCCTGGAACCCAGGTGAAGTTAGTGGGACTGGCCTTGTGGCCTTGTGGCCCCCCGTGGCCCTGCTGAGTTTGTTTAAGCTTTGGTTTCAGACCTTGGCTCTCCACATCTCTGCTGAGCTCTGTTCATCTTCCCTCCGGTGTCCTGTAGTTCCCATGGCCTTGGACACTCTCCTCCCAGGCCTCGCCCTGAACCAGGAAGTGCCTTGGCTGTCACACACAGTTGTTTTATGTGTGTGTCCTCACATGCATGTGCATCAATAATTGTTTTAATGAAAGTAAAAATGATCCTCAAATGTGAAGGTCACTTTTGAACCCTGTGAGGTGCTAGGAAATGCAAAGTACTACATTGTGAAATAGTTTTCTTAGCAGATTATCTGTCTTCTTTTTTCTTTTTGTTGTTGTTTGTTTTAGAGACAGCTTGTCATAAATATTATAGTATTAGCATCCATGATGACTGCAAGACCTACGACTAAAGTTAAGAACTAATTTTGATCTGGATAAAGTATGAATATGAACTCCTGGCTTAGAATAGAAGTTTGTATTTTCATATGAGCAGTAATCACTAAATTCATGTCCTTAGGTGTGAATGAGAATGTGAATGGTTGTTTGTCTCCATGTGTCCCTGTGATGGACTGGAGACCTGTTCATGGTGTCTCCTCAACCCCACCATTGCACAGTAATAGCGGGACATGGGCACCAGTGACCCTCTTGATCTGAAAAGGAAGAAGCGGGAAAAGATAATGGATGGATGGATGGATGGATAGATGGATAGATGGACTATCATCATTATCTGCTGTTATTAAGGATGCTTCATTGATCACTTGTGTGATGATGTCACTTTATGAATGTAAATTTCTGTCACATCCGCCATTTCTTGATTTACTTAAAGTTTACTCTTTTCCTGCCATCTGTTTTTGTGTACGTTTTTTAATGTCACATTTCTAGTTGTTTTGTTCATTTCAGATGCGTTGATAATTTTTTTTTGCTAAACAGTACTGTATTATTATTATTATTATTATTATTATTATTATTATTATTATTATTATTATTATTATTATCTTTTTTGCTCAACCAAGGACTAAGTATGTAAATTAGAATTTGACAAAAAATAACAATGAAACATTGGAAAATTATACGTTAGCATTTAACTTTTTTTTGTTTTGTATTCTTAATGTTTTGAATAAAAACTAGAAATGAAATATAAATCAATGAGATTCTCTGCAGCAGTTTTGTTGGTCCTGTATTTCACAGCAGTCATCTGTTCAACTTTGTAATGATGAAATGGCCCACAGGCAAACAAAAGAAAAAAAAAAAAAAAGACAACAAAAACAAAGAACGTGTGATCAAATTAATGAATTGAATACTGTAAAAAATAATTAATTTAATCAATATCTGTTTTTCACCAGATCTATAAGTAAAGAGAATGAAACAGTTGTACTGTACTTTTGTATTTCGTTCATGGGGAATATTATTGGGGTGGGGGGTGGGGGGTACATTTGTTTTATCACTACTTAAAATGTAAATAAATAAATAAATAAATAAATAATATTTGTTGTTTCAACTAATTTATTTTCAGGAAATTACACAACTTAACTTTTCCTGTAATTTTTCAACTCAATTAAACCTTTATTTGTACAGGTTAGTCTCATTGAGCCTCGAGGACTCATTTACAAGAGAGACCAGTTTTAAACAAAGAATATTGACAGACGACAACCCACATTTAATATTTATATACACAACAATATAAATAAAATATAAACAATTGTTGATACATATCTATCTGCTTCTTTTGAACCTTTATTTGATTAAACGACTTATGTAGAATTCTGTCTTGCTTCATGATTTGCTTTCACTACAGATTTTCTGACATTGTAGTTTTTGGAACGCAAAAGGTTTGGGCTAATTTAGAATTCATTCAGATTTATTCCAGTATTTTACGACTAATCATTGAAGTAACAATTCTCCAAACGGATATGTAATATTTTGCCATGCAATGAAATTCCTCAAGGTGTAAATGATCATTTATAATGCTTATATTTTATTTATTTAGCATTTTGCTACTAGATTTGCTATTCTGGATGTATGGGGTTGGTCCCGTTAGGCCAAAGGTGTTTTGTGAGGTTGGTGTAAATGTGTTGCTTACTATTTGTATTTGTACTTTTTCTAAAGATGTAAAATAGGTATAGGTGACACAGCAATACGTTATCATGTTTTCAGTTAACTATTGTAAATTTCTGTCAGTTCCTCATACCAAATATTTCCTCCAGTCATTTGTTTCTGTTCAGTTTTCTCACCAGTCGAACGCTTGGACACATTTTGAATAGACTGGGTCACATGTTTCACCAGCGAGCCTTTCATTTAAGTTGACAGCAGCAATACAACAGAACTAATGAAGTATATATAAAATATTCCTGTTTCATAAAGCTCTTTCGTTTCATTACATCACAAAACATTTCGGCTTGTGAATAGCTCGACGTAATGCTGTCGCTCTAAATTTGACATTTCACTCTGAGCTTTTGTTGAAGCTGCTGTATTCTCGAGTGTAGGTGGTAAAGGTGGTAGACAGCAGTGTGAGTCAACAATAGTTTCTCTGAATAATTGTTTATCTTTCACATTGCTAATACTGTAGTTGGTCTCTGTTTCTGTCAGTCTTCAAAGCCATTGTTCATGAAAAAGATTAGCTTTCCCTGTTCAGCTGTCACAGAACTCATCAATTCATAATTTGTCCTTAGATTAAAATATTTTTATTTTTATTTTTTATTATTATTGCAGGAGAGTTGACAGTTTCTGAAGAGCAACAAGAATAACTGAAGTGGGACAGAAAAAAGAGGACACAGCTCTCTTTGTAGGAGCAGGTGAGAAACACACGAAAGTGAAGACAGTCTGTTCCATCAACGATCAAAGTTTTGTTTTTTTAAAGAAAGAGTTTTACTTTATGATACATTTACTAATTAGGACTGTGCAACTTTTATTTTTATTAAATGGATGGGGTGAATACATGTACTGAAAAAGTTCATGAAAACAAATTTCTAGGTGTCATTATTGATGATAAACTCAACTGGAAAACACACACCAGATATGTTTGAAGAAAAGCTTCAAGAAACATCACCCTCTTAAACAAAGCCAAGTCGGTCATAGAACAAAAATCATTACATGCACTCTACTTTTCATTAATCTTACAGTTATTGTGCAGAAATCTGGGGCAATAATGACAAAACTACACTACAGGCATTAACAATACTACAAAAAAGAGCAACGAGAATAATCCATAAGGTGGGATATTTAGAAAGCACTAATACACTATTTGTTAAATCTAAACAGCTCTAATTCTTTACAAAGCCAAAAATAAACAATTACCGGAAAACATTCAAAATCTGTTTCAGACTAAGGAGCAAATTTATAACTGAAGGGGGAATCACAGTTTAAAATTTGTAAATTCAGAACTACTGTACTAGGAAAAAAAAAAAAAAACTTTTGTGTACCAATAAGTGGAGTCAAACTGGAAATTTAGAAAATTGAACTTAAACAATGTTCAAACATAAAACTGATCAAAATTTTCATATAAACATATGATTATTGCTGGATATAATTTATACCGGTAATATTAGTACTGTATTCAATTATTCTTGGTGTTTTTGTTATTGATGCTAGTTTTTTTTTTTTTTTTTTTTTTTTTTTTTTTTTTATTTTTTTCCTTTTTGGTGAAGCTAAATAAATAACAATTGTTTATTTACCTTAGTTAACTGAAATAGCTACTATACGGATGGGTTAAATATGGGTTTAGTTGTTATATTTACAGATTATACATGTAATAAATGTAAGATTATTTAAGTAGTTAAGGAGTGGAAATTATGATACATTTATAGTTCTACACACTCCCTTACATATGTACAACAAAAAAGTTTTGACATTATGCTTTATGCTGTATTTTTTATTATTTATTTATTTATTTATTTATTTATTAACATATTCAAATAATAATAATAAATTAAACACATTTTAGGTGAATATGTTTTTTTTTTTTTTTTTTTTTTTTTTTTTTTTTTTGTATTTCATAGACCTACTCAAATTATTTATTTTCACATTGGCAACCATGTTTTGTGTGTGCTTCATTCACAGGGACCTCCTTCTCCTTGTTTCAAACTTGTTGCATATATTGGGTAATTTCATTAATTTTTATTCTTTTATGTAATTACTGTTGAATATTATCTGTATCACGATACACCAACTAAATATTTTCAAGAAGACAAACGGGCAACTGTTTAGCTTATTCTCTTCAAGAGGAAACTGTGACATTTTCTGACTTACTGCATTATTTGATCGTTATTTGTTTTTTCATATTTGAGGAACCGACATTTCAAATTTTGCATGATGTGCCTGACATCAAATGACAAAATATTATAATGTGCAATAAAACTGATGTTACAATCCGACAGTTGAAGAGAAGAAGAACTAGTTGCAGAAAATTTCCTTATTTTTTTCTCTCTTTCTTCTCTAAGATCAGTGTCATGGCTGCATACGGGCAGACTCAGTACAGCCCGGCCCTCCAGCCTGCAGGACCATACACGCACTATAGCCACCACACACAGGGCTACAGCATGCCATCCTACAGTAAGTACACAAACAGCAATATACTGTATTAGAAAATCAGGACATGTTTCTAAAACTATCTCAGCGGCAAAACTAATATGATGCCAAGGCATACATACAATTATTATTATTAGTTTTTTTAAATTTGAGCATTTTATCTGCATTTTGTGAATTTTAAGTTTTTGATGCGATCATCTGTGAGGCACTTTCCTCTGGTTGTTCATGCTCTTGGTTGCATTTATGGTTTATTTTTATTTTGATGTTGTTCATTCAATGTAGCACTTTGAGATCTGTTGAGCATGTAAAGTGCATTACTGTATAAATAAAATGTATTATTATTATTATGTCTGAGTTAGCATAGCTTCTTTATTTGTTAACAAAACAATAAAAACTGGGCAGAGTCCTCTTTAAATGATTTGACATAATTGAAGTCAACAGCGACAATGCAAAAAATAAAAATAAAAAAGGGGAACAAGAGAGGCCATGAGGTAATGTGATATGTGACATTTTTTGACTAAAATATAACCGAAAAAAATACAACAGAGAACTATTGTCTCATTTCAATAAATGAACAGATCCTCTTTGATTATCAGTGTAGTCCATTTTAATGAACAAACAGACATTTATTCCCGTTTTACTGACACATAAAACCATGCATTCCTCAGGCTAAACCATTTCATTAACTAGTTGCCACGCAAGCTCCCAAAACAAACACTACCAGTTTTTTATTATTATTATCAAATGCTTAGTTCAGATATTAGGCTTTGGTTAATAGACTTTGTCCCTGCCTGCTGTTTGGGTTTATCCTGAGTGCAACATCAATTTTCTGATGTTTTTATTGTAGACATTAAGACGGAGGACGGTCTGAGTCACTCTCCAGGACAGACAGGAATACTGGGCTACTCCAACTTCAGTGGAACGCCTCCGAGTCAAAGTCTCTACAGCTACTCTCACACACACGGTTAGTCGGAGACACTGCACGCACCGAGGACTAACAGTTGACAGACTTTTTGTAAAATACTTTTGATTTGACCACAGGAGCATCCATTGCATGCTGTAAGTCCCCCTCATATCTCTTCTCCTCTAATCTCCTCTTTGCCGCCACACCTGTTCTCTATTAGCTGTGGTCTGGGCTCCTGGCGTCAAAAGTCTCTTTCCCCCCCACTCCTCTTTTCTCAGGGTCAGGCCCCCTTTCTTCACTCAGACCAACAACACAGCATGCAAGCGCTTGTTTGTTTCTCAATAAAGAAAAAAAAAAAAAAAGAGCGAAAAAAGAATCAGGAAATATGTGGACACAAAGAAGGAGAAATTAAGCAGGCGGGTGTGGGGGGGGGGGGGTTGTGGCTTTAACAAAAGCTTGGCAAAGGGTTTTTTTAGATAAACACGTGCTTAGATGAAGATGTGTTGTTCTTCAGAGTGTGTGCAGCTCTCTACATGTCGGTGTGTGTGTGTGTGTTTGTGTGTGTGATTGAGGGTGAGGGACGTTGCTGTACACATTCCTCAACTGTCCGGCGCCCAAAGCCTGACTCGCTCAATGCGGCTTTATGGCTTTGAAACTAGTGTGAAATTGACCTTGTGTGTGACCGGGGAAAGGTTAAGGGGCATTTTACGGAGGGGTGAGCAGGTTTAATGTTGCAGACGCAGCATGAGATGTTTCCATTGTACGAATGAGACACAAGAAGAACAAAACCTTTGCAGGGTCCTAGATACGTAACATAGATGTGATTTTGTACATCATGTATGATTTTTGAATAGTATTTTAGATATTATACATACATATTATTAACATAAATAATATTTACATATTAACACAAACTTTAATGATTCATTTTCCCTTTTAAATGATAAATAAGTGGAAATGTGATCATTTCTACAGCTTATGACCAAACAAAAACATTCAATAGCAAAACAATAGCATTTTTATATGCATGCACCATATTTTTCTGACTATAAGGTGCAATATCAATGAACGGGTCTGCTTTTATACATAAAGCGCACCGGATTACAAGCGCATTAAGCAAAACTGAACAGTCAGATAACTCAAACTTTATTCAACTCAATCACAATAACCACACAAAATCAGTTTGAGGTCAGTAAGTACAACCAGAATTAATACATAAGGTGCACTGTATTATGCTCACTGTTGATTTTTGACAAAATTAAAGGATTTTAAGTGTGCCTTATAGTACGAAAAATGTGGTACATAATCAACAAATAATTCAGTATGTATTTGATAAAAATGTTGATTTATTTTTTGTTTCTTGTTGCTGTAAGGCAACTAAAGAATTTTAGTTATCATAATTAGCTAATTTTAGCAGTTAAGTTGTACAACATTACTTCTAAACTTAGTATTTTTCGTGTGTTTTAGCCCATATTTGCTCTCATAGTATTTTATTTTATTTTTTTCTTTGCAGAGCTTACATTTGACTCTCAACAGATGGATCTTGTTCACAGAATTACTCACTTTATAATACTGTGATGATAGGTGGTCTTTTATGAAGGGACATAAAAACATCAGTCGTTTGAGGCATTTATTGTGAGATCATGTTTAATTATTTTCCAAACACACATTAACTTCTGATCAGCTTTTGTTTTTCTACCTTTGGAGACAATCCTTGTTTTCCATTTTACCGTCTCCTTAAAGAATATTCATATGTGAGACATTACGCAGGAATGTAAATATTCATGCAAACCGGCTTTTGATGGAACCCTCCGACAAACTGCAACGCTCTTTGGGGCTGTGCTTTGTTACAGAGCCGTTGTCAGACCTACAAACAAATTTTAAAAGTGTAATTAGAGTTTGAGAGACATTGTTCCCAAACAAAATAAATTTGTTTGAATATTCTTGGGCATAAATCGTTAAATGTGAACTTCAAACGGTAATAAATTGTCACAACATTCAAATATTTGTATGATTTAAGAAACATTCCATGTCATACGCATAAGGACAGTGCAGATCCTTCAAAAAGCCTTCAAAAACTCACTGTGTGTGAAAAACTGAAACCAAATGGTGGTCTTTCTGTGTTTACCTCATAGGCCTCCTGTATTTTTCTTGTTGTCGTTCTGTGGACTTTTGTGCTGTTTGCCAACATTTCTACCACTGAGTCATCATCCCTTTCTGTCATTCATTAAGGCAGAGGTTCTCAAACTTTTTGGGTTCAGGGACCACTTACAGGGGAGAAAAAGTTTCAGGAACACCCTCATAACTCTCATGTTTATTAAATATTTTTCTTCATTTTGTCTCTTTAATGCAATAGAAATATTTGTGTAACATAAATACTTAAGATCTGTTCTTTAATAGTGTTAATACAATTTTTATACTTTTAAACATGGGGTATTTTTCATTCAAGACACTCTTAATTAACAACATTTTTAGACTCAACTTCCAAAAATCAGTTTTGAGAAAATTAACAGTATCAAAAACCACTTTAAAGCTTCACATATTCACGTATTAATACATAATTGGATATAACTGGGACCCTGTGTACATAACTTCGTTCCACCACGTATATCACTTGTGGTGCGAATGACACTAAAGGGTCTCCGAATCTTAATGAATGTGTATTTTAATAACTGTAATTAATAAATAACTGTATTGCTACTTCTTCAAATTATTACAGAAAACTCTTTACATAAAACTGAATAGAATCATAACAGCAGTAGTCATACCAAGTAACAGGACTTAATTTGTAAACTCATAGATGCCAAATAGGGGTGTGGGTGGTCTGGGGGTCCTCCCCCAGAAAATGTTGAATAAAGTAGATGTGATTTCCTGCATTTTGGTGTATTTTAACAGGTTGTTAAACATGTACGTGCTTGTTAAAAAAAAAAAAAAAAGTATATACAGTATATGTATATACTTTTTTTTTTTTTTTTTTGCGGACACCCCAAGCACCAACTCACGAACCCCTGGCAGTCCAGGGTCCCCAGTTTGTGTCTGTCGGTCAGTTGATGAGATGGATAACAATGTCAATATCTGACTGTGTGATGTCCTGATCTACAGCTGAAGATGGATTATCATCTGAATGAAAATGGATCAGTTATATCTGTGTTGAAAATGTTTATTGACTTCTGGTCAAAATCGTCTGATGTGATGAGTTCATGCTCAGTCACATTCATGTTTCGCCTCCGACGGCAACGTGGAAGTGATCAGAGGTTTTCAGTTCCTGGTAAAGCAGAACCAGTTTCTATGTTTGATGTGTTTCCAAAGGGCAGCAGGAATCTTCCTCTTGCTAACACATTCAATCCTTAATAGGCCCAAAATGTAAAAATACTACAGAAGATATTTAATAACTGAAGACTTCTTATGACGTTTACACAAGCTGTCAAGGCAAGTTAGATGTTTTACTTTTTAAATGTTCCTTTGTGTAACACATTTTTTAAAAATCATATAAAAGCATCCAAGTAATAAATCCCACAAATGTTTAGGGTTTTGTTTTCGAATCATTTATATTTGTTTAAATGAAGTGTTAAATTCTGATTATCTCAAATATATTTTGGTCATGAATCACAGCAACAGGAAACATTGCTTTAAGTTTTTTGCTCTTCTTGTTTTGAGACCAAATGCTTTGAAATTTTAATAATTTCATCTGTAAGTAATGAACTGTTTTATGTGGAACTTTTCAGGAAGCTACACACAATTAATTATTTTGCTTTTCTGCTCTAAAAAACCTGTTAGTTCCTCTTTGGCCAGCAGCCTGCATTTATGCAAATAGCTTTTTCCACATTTGTAATATCTAGCTAGCTGCTAAGCATATGTTCACGTTTCTTTCTTCAGTTTTTAATACTTTCTAAATTCAGTTCAGAGTGGCTGAGGGGACTAGTTGTATCCCAGAGTCAATAGATGACAGATGGGGTTCTCTCTGGATAAGTTGTCAACTTAATGCAGGCCCAACAAAGCGACACATGAGACAAACATGTTGACACATTTAAAATGACCAGTGAGCAGCATGCTTGTTTTAGACTGTGCTCAGAAAACAGAGTACCCTATTTTCTGACGTATAAGTCGCTCTGACATATAAGTTGCATCAGGACAAAATGTCTAATAAAGTGGAGGGGGAAAAAAAAGTTGCTTTGCTGTATAAGTCGCATCTACGTTGTATTATACATGACCACTGACCACCCGACAATGTGGGCCGGTGTGTCAAAAATTGATTGGCTGCCTAAATGGCAGCTGCAAGAGTGCGGATTGGAGGACTTTAACAAGAATTTAGCAAGAGTAACACATAAAAACAACTATTTGTTTGTTCAACATCATAGCAACGATGTGTCTCAGTTGAACTTTTCCTTAATATGTTAACTTTAATGGTCAAATCAGCTGCATTTCTCCTAAGCGGTGCGGCAAAATGCAGCTGATTTGATCTTTGCTCCAGGAGTTTCGGAGAAGGGACGGAGGTGGATTGTTATGGCAAGCCAAGTGTCTCATTAATACTTTGTAGCCACTTTTACCAATTAATAAGACATTTGACTTGCCAGAAGACTCGAGGGTACTTTCACGCCTCTAGTGGCTGCAAATGGTAGTGTTTAATGTTTTTCATGTCAGAATGAATTAAATTGTCAGATCTCCGTCAAAAATTGGGTTATAAATATGGGATTAAAACCTTATATTAGTTGCTTCAATGTATAACTCACAGGGCTAGCAAATTTATGCAAAAAGGTGTGACTTATACACCAGAAAACATGGTACATAGAGAAAACCAATGCATTCATGAGGAGAAAACACAAACACTTGAGGAAAAGCTGTATCAAAGATTCAAACTTGAACCTTCTTGCTGTGAGGCAACAGTGACATTTACCTGTACCATCATCCAGCCCAACCATTAGAAATAACTGAAATTAAATAAAAATGTAATTTAGAGTGGATGGAGATTATAAGTTTAATGGGATAAATTAAAAAAAAAAATCAGAAAAATAAGCAGAACAGACCTCCCTGACAGGAGGTTTAGGGTGAGGACAAATTGCTGGGAGGAAGACATTCCTGTCTTGGCTGATCATATTAGAAGATTCTCGCAGTAGGAGCAGAAACAGCAGACTTTCCCACCTGTATTGTCCTGTCAGTCATAAATTCCACCTTAAGATCCTGCAGCTCTGACCTGTCATCAAGGTAATAACCAGAGATTCACTACTTCCTCCCCCTCCGCAGCATCATAGATCAGATCAAATGCAGCAAAGTTAGATCATATTCTCTCATGCACAATGAGACCAAAATGCCACAGTTCATATCTTTGTGCATTATTAAGAACTGAACTTTTGAACCTTTTCCTCTTTGTTACTCAGGTGGTGGTATTTCACCTGGAATCTTTCAAGGGACACATGCAATCTCAAGTTCAACCACATTCAATCCTACCCAGCAGGTGACTAATGCAAACTCAGAAAGCAGTTTATCTTCAGCTGGGAAAAAAAATAATAATTGAGCAATCTGCCCATATTTATAAAATAATGATAATAATGATTACCTGACATTGCGACTGATTGACTCATGTTCTTCTTTGTGTTGTTAGGAGTTTCCTGCCTATTCAAGCTACAGTCAAAGTCAGTACTCACCATATTATAACTCGCATCACTACAACAGTCCCTACCTAACCAGCAGCAACATCAGCCCTGCAACAATCACAGCTCCGTTAGCTTATCAGCACCCAGAGCACCCCATCATGATGCCCAGTCACAGCCCAGAGTCACATACAGGTACTGGTACTTCTTTTGTCTTTTTTTTTTAAATATATATTTTACATGGAATTGCTGTTTCTTTATTTTCCTTACTTATTTATTTGTGACACAGCATGTCTAGCAGAATAAACATCACAGAACACCAAAGCAGGATAAGCAAGAAAATATGGAAATAAACAGAAATATTTCCAGAATATACAGTATTTAAATACAATGTATGGATATTTTTATTCTGCCATCATGCTGTCACACAAAATAACTGCAGGTTTAAGGATAAAAAAGGTGATTATATTGCAATACCTGTCAGTCCTGCTTCATTGTGTTAGAACTGTGTTTTATCTTTACTACAATTATTTTAGTAATGCTTCTCTCTCTGACAGACTAAAAAGCTGCGCTTGACTGCAATTTTCTTTGTAATTAGTGCCTGAAACAAACTTTAAAATGTATTGATTCCTAACCACAGTGCAGTTCAGTAAACCTTTTTTTGTGAATACAGTAGTCCCTTGCTACTTTGCAGTTTGTTTTTTGCTGACTCATTCCATCGTGGTTTTTCACAGTAAGATTAGACATGACACACAATTATTGACTGATTGATGGCATGGATTTTTATTTAAAATAAATTATTTAAAATTATTAAGCACCTTCTGCACCGTTGTGCAGCCCACACTGCAGGACAAGCTTCCTCCTGCAGCTGATCAGCTGTTCTCGAGCAGAGAAGTGGGCGTGGCCAAGAGCACTTGCATGTGACAGAATGCAGCTGAGGCAGAGCTGAAATCATGACATCATGTGCTCTTTTAGAGCGTTTTGAGCAGAGCTATTCAACAAAACTGCGCAGGAGGTCACAGTTTCTGAAAGCCAACAGCTTGGGGGTGGAGGGGGGGGGGGATCCAGCGATTAAAGTCATTATGTAAATATAAGCCAAGATTCACATTGATCTGGTACCTTTTACTTTGCGTTTTTTCACTTATCGCGGGTCCTCAGAGTACGGATCCCCCGTGATAAATGAGGGACTACTGTTTAAATTCACAGAGAGACCTATGGTAGTTCATGTGCAAAATGTTTGTTTGCTTTAGGAGATTACCACCCACCACCCAGTCCACCAACACCAGGTAAGGAGGAGGTGATCCCAGCAAGGAGAGGATCAGATGGCAAGTTGAGAGGACGAAAAAAAGTTATTGACCCCGCTCCTACTCTGGACTCAGATATAGAGGTAAACACGCTCTCACACAGTGCTGGAAATTATCATCATTTCTCTACAGTATTTGTCTTTCTTTCCCTCCCGTGCACACAGATGATTTGTTGTGTGGTTAAAAGTGCATATCTGTTGTTTCACTGCAGCGCGTGTTTATCTGGGATCTGGATGAAACCATCATCATTTTCCATTCGCTCCTCACGGGAACTTTCTCCTCACGATTTGGCAAGGTATGGTATGATCATCAACCTTGTCATTTAACGTAAAAAAATGTTTTGTAGCAAAGCACCATTTCACAGCCGTGGATTTTGAAGAATGAAAGTACTTTACTGACAAATTTTGACAGTAAATGCATTGTATTTAGTGAAATACAGTACCTTGTATGTCTGTGATCAGCTGCTTATTTGTCTAAAAGGTAAAGTCCACCACCTTTGGGTCTCATCCCTGAACATTTTCACACGCTAGCTGTTTTGCCTTCTGCCCTCGTGTTTCTTTTCATAATGCACAAGGGTTGTTTAGCTACCCCGACAACCTGCAGCGTGACTGACAGTCAGAGGGACCTTTACATTAGAGACAGGCAGCTGACAAGGGGCGGACAGTGGTGCGTTTCTTGTTTTTGTCCAAGGTTCTGTGTTTTGAATTCTCACGATCCTCTTGTGGGTTGACACAAGGCTGATGGGAGTTTGAGAGCGGCGTTGCTGATCAGATCAGCCCCCGGCAGGCTGTGCATGCTGTTGTTTCTTTTTCTTTCTTTTCCGCCACACAGAGCGGGGGCTGAGCAGGGGTCGCGAGAGACAAAATAAGAGTTGGATTTTGTCAATGTGCTGAAATGTGACTCATGTGCCAAAAAAATCCTCCCAACACATGAACACCCCCCACTGTTGGATCCAGGGGAGCTCAGCTGGACAGACTCTGACATCAAAACTCGGACATGCAGCAGAGGGATTAAAGGAGTGACCGTGGAAAAACACATTTACAACCAAGCGTGTTAATACAATGTACAAGCAAAGAACACTTTTTTTATTTTATTTCTCCTATTGGCAGCAAATTAGTCTATTTTTACAAGATTAATGTGTTTATTCATAAATCTCCATTTCCCTTTTTGCATTTTTTGGCTACACTTACTGATTCAAGCTGAAAAACTTCTGTTAATAAAAAAATGTTTGGATCTAAACAGCTAGACTGGGCCCAGTCCAAGAATGGGTCGCCGAGTGTGTGTTGAAAGACACTTGTTTCCTCTGGCTTTGTGAGGCAAGGAACCGACCCCCCTCCTCCAATATCATCTCAGCTATTATCTCATTTATCATACAGCGCATCAGCCTGTCCTCTGCTATGTGAATGTTCTTCCCACAGCTGTATTTTATATAAAGTAAATTATTTGCATAAGAGTTGAGGTGAGATGTGATGTATTTTTTTAAATCTTTTTTCTTTATTGAGTTTAAAAAAGAAGCTTCTGAATGCATCAAATTTGATCTTAAGTCATAATTATTACATGTCTTTATTTCACTTTTTAGCCTCTTTTGGGGAGTGGTGGCGCAAGTGGTTAGACGGTGGGCTTGTGATCGGAAGATCGTCGGTTCAAACCCCGGTACCGACAACACCTCATTCGCTCCACTCTGGGCCCCTGAGCAAGGCCCTTAACCCCCACCATCTGCTCCCTAACAGGTCTCTCTTGAAAATGAGTTCTCGTGGCTCAATGAGACTAACCTGGATACTGTAAATAAAGGATAAATGAAAAATGAAAAAAAAACCTTGTCTCATTGATATTACTGAACCTTTGATGCCCTTTGTCTTTAATTACTTCTGTTTTTCCTTCTTTCGGTAAAGGAATATGTTGTAATTGCCCTACTTGTGTCATCAAGCCTTTTTTCACACTATGAGCCAAGAGAAAGCCCCTGCATGTCATTTCAAATGCTAAAATGTGATGCTCACCTTTGGCTGACACTTCTCTTCTGTTTCTGTCTCGCTGCCAGTGTTGGCTTTAAAACAATGCACTACACACACCTTTGCGCACCTGCTTTTGTCTTCCCCGAACAACTGCGTGCCCAGGCTGTTTGTCAGCCTGTGCGTTTGGATGTCTCTGTTTTCTGTGGGCGATGATTTAATATTTGATTTTAAACTTGTCAACTGAAGCTGCTGTAATGCAACACATGTCTGTTTGCAGGTCTAGTCTTTTTTATGTGAGGAAAAAGTCAACAAAGTAATTGAGTCTGGGTGGTGATAAGTAATACGTTGTATGTTTATTTGAATATCCGGTTGATACAGTACTTCCTCTTGAGGAATGAAATCCACCGTCTTCTCTTTCTTATTATTCTGTTAATATTTTAGCATTTTTGCTTGTTAATTATTGAAAACTTTGCATTTTTATTATAATCTTTTTATAACTGAAGTGAATATTCTGCAAGAACTTTTCAATTTATTGTTAATGCTATTGTGAAAGTGGCATCATACTATGCATATCTGCATATTTAGGTGGACCTACAGTACATGGTGATATGCCCAGTAGCTTTTTGTAAAAGCACCAACTTATCCTTATTTTACAGCTTGTGGGATTTTGATTTTAGAGCTGGAGATATGGAATATGACATTTGAGCACAACTGAGTTCATGGTGGTTAAAGTTGTCAGTGGATTCAAATGAGTTTAAAGACAACAAGGCTTCTGTTTGGCTCTTACTGTGTTGGTTTCTTTGTTGATCTAACAGCTCAGTGTCATAAAATATAACTTATTAATAAAAAATAGAGCTGAATGATTTTGGAAAATACTCTAATTGTAATTTTTTTATCACAATATTGCAATTTAATATGCAATTTTTTTTCAGTGTTTTCTCATGTATTTTTCAATGAACACAAGTTGTCAATAAATCTGTTTCTGTTGCAAAAGAACTCCACTGTTTTCATCTCTGCTGCAACTCTGTTTCTGTTTTTTGGGTAACTCCTGGATAGCAACTTTGCTAAAATGTGTGCGAGAGGCATTCTGTATGGCTTATCCATTGTGTTTACCAAAGCTGTAAGGCTTAGTCACTATATTAATGGGCATCATGTCTTTCTCTATGAACTCTTGTTATTGCTTGAGTTATTTCCACGTGCCATTTGGAATTATGTTCATACGGAGTAATATCTTTGAACCGTTCCCTATCGGCTGGTACTTTGCTTACCACGTTGAACCACTGGTCATTGGTGTTCTAGCCATGCAACTATCGAAAATGGCTTTGTGATGTTTTTTTAAGATTTGTGGTGTTACCTTGAGAGATAGCAACAGCAGCAAGTCAGGTTCTTCACAATACATGTCATTGCACAGTGTCTTCATTTTCATAGCCAAAATAATTCCAAACAATGAACGTGCTGCACCTCTTTGGTACAAAACTTTCAGATGTATCAGCTTCTGTCGAGCCTGATGCCATTGTGCAACCAGTTAAAGTGCAGTGTTCTCCCACTCCCCGCTCCGCTCACTCGCAAGTGACGAAACCAGATCACGCGACCAGTCAAATTGCAGCCTTTGCGATTAGAAAATCTTGTTTTATCATATTGTGATATTATTGCAAATGCAATTAATTGTTCAGCCCTAAAAAAAAAAGCATGTTTTTTTAGAAGTTAGCTGAGATGATTAAAGTCAATATACAGTAGTTGCAAATGGTCTCAGACATTAGCTAATACAAATAACTTCAGAGCTCAACAGAGAGGAGATGGGAACCTTTGCCAAACTTTGCCAGTAAATCTATGATAAAGATAAAATTGGCAGTGAGTGTGATTGACAGTTACATGTTCACACTCACCTCCCCAGAAACCTGTTTATGTCAGTCAGCTTGATGAGCAGGAAGCTGTTAAAAGAAAAGCAGGCAGCTGCACTGACATGATGTCAAGAGGAATTATGTTTAATAATTAAGTTTAACTGATAATTCTTTACATGCCAAACATTGCAAACAATTAGTGTCAGATTAAGCTGATGCTTTTACTTTTGATTTAACCATTTCAAAGGGGTTTTCTACCTTTTGAGTGACAGAGCTTTGCTTTTATTTTTATTTTTTTATAGTTTGATCAAATCACATTACAGTAGTGGATTACAAACCAATTCACTGGAAAATCAGTTACTATACTGAACAAGTCTCAAGACTTAAACGTCCACAGTGAGCGCACATTTTGAGATGTACCAAAAAAATATCTAGTGTACACAACATTTTGAATGTGCTGAAAATATATTGATTGTTTTCAGTGTCTTTTTGCTTTGTTTGTAGCATCAGAACAAAAGAAATGATCAAACACTATTAATTCTCATTTCTTTATTCTGTTCATTAGGATTCCTCAAAGGCAGTGTCTCTGGGTTTATGGATGGAAGAAATGATCTTCAACCTAGCCGACTCAAGACTCTTCTTCAACGACCTGGAGGTGAGCAATAAAGTTCATTCTCAACAAAGTAGTGCAAATTTAGACACCTGCAGGAATTGTGCTCTATGTATTCAGTACAATTAGTACCAGTTTCAAACACAATGGCTTACTTCACTCAAACATTTGACATAACTGCATCCGCATTTTCCTCATGAATCTTTTTTTTTTATTATTATTTTTAATTGTAAAACTTTTTCCAGTAAGCTGGAAAACTGGAACTTATGAAACACATCCGGCACTGAGCTCGTGTAGCCAGAAAATCTTAGGTTTGATATTTGGGTTCTGATTTTCACTTGGCATAAAGCAAAATGTCATTGATAGAAACCCATTCATGCAACATCTATCCCTACTGCAGTTTCTAAGCAATTTTCCCTCCTGGAGAGGCAGAACAGGAAGAATATTAAAAGAGTATTTTTGCAGGGATAAGTGCTCCACAGATAGACCTAATGTGCTTTACTAGAAGTTCACCTAATCTAATATGGGTATTGATGCTAAAAGTGATGACACCGAGGGAAAAATGCAGTTTTAGTACCTGATAGTGAGTGAACGCTGCATGTTTTTTTTTTTTTTACCCACACATTCCTCTGCCTTGTTCGGACAAAAAGGATGAAGATTAAAAAGGAGCACAGAGCAACAGAACAAGAAAACTTTGTGTTGTAATTGTAGGTGTGTGTCTGAGTATCCAAAGGGAAAATTAGTCCGATGGGAGGAGGAGCAGTCAAAAAGAGGGAAAGGAGCCAACAAAGCCATTTGCAAACTCCGGTTTTATCCCTTCTTTTGTAGTTAGGACTGAATAAATCCCTTAAGAGTGCCTCACAGCGGGCTGACAGCTCCTGCTGTTGCGTCTTGAAGCTCAATTATCTTACTTTTCTCAAAAGCCTACATGTGTTACAGCTATAACACCAAAAACCAAGATGCATGTCTGAAAAATAAAAAGTCAGAATGTTTTGGTTGATTTGATTATAAAGATCAATCACTATATGGGGGTATTCGGCAGTGTCAATGCTCAGGAACAAAGTGGTCATTTACCTCCAAGGGTCAGTAGTCGCAGCGCTGATGGTTTAAATCCCACCTGAATGGGACGTGGCAACTGGCCAGTGAAGCGAGTTATTCAGCAATGTGAGGGCGATGAGGTAGCGTCTCTGTCTGGGTGACTGAAATGTGATAGGAGAGCCTGTCTGTCTATTGCATGACAGTTAGATGTTATACCAAGACTCTTTTTTTTTTTTTTTTCTCCAAACAACATGTGTACATTGATGGTTGTTGGATTTAGAGCCTCAAAGCTGATGTGTGAATAAAATCAAACCGCAGGCAGTTTGTTGTTCTTGACTTTGTGTGATTTTTCTCTGCGGTTTATCGTGACTAATGTTTGCTTTTATTTCACCATAGCTGATTCAAATGAACTGTTGTAAAGTAGATGTATCTTCATACCGCTGGAGGTGTTTTGGCTGTGGCAACAAAAAGGTTTTAGTTCTCACCTCTGGTTGATTTGCACCCCTCAGTTGCTTTTAATGGCATGCACTGTAAAAAAGCATATTTAATTTAAATTATTTTACAGTTTGCACAATGATTGCATTAAAATTTGAATTCCCTTTGGCAGCTCAGTGTTTGGCACCTTGTCTTTAATGTATGTTCCTTTTTCATTTTTGATGATCTGAGGCTCACCTACAGAGGAAAGACCTGCCTGCGAAGGCCTTCGCTCTGAAATGAATCTGTTCATATATCCACTTTCCTTTTCATTTCCCAGGAATGTGACCAGGTTCATATTGATGACGTGGCATCAGACGACAATGGACAGGACCTGAGGTGAACCTCTACTGTTACTTTACTTAGAGCTCCGCCAAGTGACTCAGGCTGTTCTTTTGTAACTTGTGAACCAGACGTGCCCTCTGACTTTTAAAGCAACAGAGGAGATTAGCTGAGAGATGAAACGAGGAGCGAAAGCATTTGTGTTTTCTAACATGTGCGTTCAAGTTTCTGCACGATTTTTGTAACTCTGCTTCCACAAGTGAAAAGGATATCGGAGAATTATCCAGTCAATTTGTTTCTCTAAAAAGTATATTTCTCATTCCGTTCCATTATTTATTTATTTTATTTTATTATTTTTCTTTTTTTACATAATCCTCATGTTTAGATACATGTATAATGTATTGAGCGCTTCAGGATGCATTTAGGAGGGATTTGAGAGGGAGCACCAAAATACTTTATTGCAATTTTATTTTGCATTTAAGGATGATTTTCAAGGTCAAGATCAAGGTTTATTTATTGTCATTCACATCATATGCGGTACATGTGGTGGAACAAAATGGTGTACACGGTCCCAGGTACATCCAATAAAAGTATAATTTTACCTTTGTTCTTGCAGTTCTTTACATAATTATTATATTTTAACGAGTTTATTCATTTGTAAGATGTTCTTCTCAACCCTTAAGTGTTTTCAGCGGTACATTGTCCTAAAAGTGATGCATTCTTCATCCACTGTTTACGTTTTCATCCCTTAAACCAGATCTAAAAAGCCAGAAGATATGACAATAAGAGCATCACCTGTCCTCAGATGTGTGCTTGTATACTGTATATAATGATTTTTTTTTATTTATTTTTTTTACATTTTGATCCTGTAGCACTTACAACTTTGGGTCCGATGGCTTCCAGAGCCCAGCAGGAGCGGGTTCGTTAAGCCTGGGCTCAGGAGTTCATGGAGGGGTCGACTGGATGAGGAAACTGGCTTTCCGATACCGCAGAGTTAAAGAGATCTACAGCACGTACAAAAATAATGTTGGAGGTAATTTCCTGGTTTGTCTTATTTAACACTTTTCAGTACAAGTTACACAAAAATTAAGATAAATTCAGGTGACTTTTCAGATGTTTGTATTCGATTTGTTTGTAAGTATTAATCAGTTTTTCTTTCCTGTGGGGAAAAATGCTGCCAAAAATGCTAAATAATTCATAACTGGACTTTTTAGTAACTTCTTTTTGAATAAAAAAAAAGTATACAGGAGGTACAAAGTATTTAATATTGGGGATATTGGGGAGTGGTGGTGCAGTGGTTAGAGATGGTGGGCCTGTGATTGGAAGCTCGCCGGTTCAAGCCCCGGTATCGACAACGTCAAAAAATGTGGGTGGAAAAAGGTGAAACACCCACACCTGCCTCCACCCTCATTCGCCTCACTCTGTGCCCCTGACCAAGGCCCATAACACCCACCATCTGCTCCCTAAAACAGGTCTCTCTTGAAAATGAGTTCTCGTGGCTCACTGAGACTACCTGGATAAATAAAGCGTAAATGAAAAAATGAAATAATAATAATAATAATTAAAAAATTATAAATACTGTATACTGTATATATATTTTTTTATTTTAATTTTAATTTGGTCATTTAATCATTGGCAGAATACGTGTATGGATGGGCCACAATGATAAAGCTACAGCTAGTCACAATAATCATAATCATCATAATAATATGACAGTTTGCTTAACATAGACAAACCAATATATGTGTTATTGGGTTATGTAGAAAAAACAACAAGAAAGTGCTGGAGAAGAATAAAGCCTGTTCTACATGTCATTTCTGTATGACTGTAATTCATTTTATGTACAGTAGAACATAAAACATATTAAAATCAAGATTGTGGGCCTGAACATTTGGACTATTTTGTCATTTGCACCCAGAAATTATGACAATCTGTTTATATATTTCAGGTTTGCTGGGCAGTCCAAAGCGAGAGGAATGGTTACAGCTCAGAAGAGAGATGGAAGTCCTGACGGACCTGTGGCTGACTCAAGCACTCAAAGCCTTGGCTCTCATTAACTCGAGGTCACTTCATTTTACCCCAGATTACTTTGCATTAATAGCTTATTACTTCTCAGCTACAAGCCATTAAGATTATACTTCTTCTCAAATCTCACATGAAGAACTGAACAAAATGGCTTTGTGTAAAGCCTGATTGTGTCATTCTACTGTGAGTGACATATTCTAAACACGCCTGTCTTGTCTTTTTCCAGGCCAAACTGTGTGAACGTGTTGGTGACCACCACACAGCTCATCCCAGCTCTCTCCAAAGTCTTACTGTACGGTCTTGGCTCAGCCTTCCCAATAGAGAACATTTACAGCGCCACTAAAATAGGTGAGAAAAAAAAGGTTTATTAAGACACAGCACTGTCATAATACTGTATATAGGCTTCCTAATTTATTTTTTTACCACTAAATTATTATTTTTTAACAGCAACTCTTTCTCATTTTTAAAACTTAACTAGAAAAAAATAATGTTTTTACCCCTTGCCCCCTATTTTTGAAGGAAAAGAGAGCTGTTTTGAGCGTGTGTCTCAGCGGTTTGGTCGGCGAGCAGTCTATGTGGTGATCGGAGACGGAGCCGAGGAGGAGACTGTAGCGAAGAAGGTTGGTTAAACTCTGTTTATGACTGACTGCTAAAATATTGGGTCACAACTAACCACTTAACTTTTACAACAATCTCTGAATGTGCAGCTTCTGTTTCTGACAAATAAATATATATTTTATATATATTTGCATACAGATTGTGAAAATCTTGTCTAGATTTCACAGTTTGGCAGGGCCCTTTTTTGGTTAGCAATATTATTTTTACAGTTTAAGACAACACGTTTTCCAGATGTTCTTTATCATAAATCACATTTCTGTCCAACCCACTGCATATTTTACATGCAGAGTTCATTTGGGGCTGCTGGAATATACCGTAATATACCATATTATGTTACATTAATTGTGTTTAACGCATCGGTACCTTAGATCGTTTAGCGTTCATTTATCTTACTGTATATCTGAGATCCTTGTGTACTGTTTCTTTTTATACTTTATAGTTTTGCTATTTTTCAGTGTAACTGGGACCCCGAGTACACAATTTCGTTCCACCTCATGTACCAAATGTGATGTGAATGACAATAAAGAAACTTGAACCTGAAAGACGCTTGCATGCTTCATAATAACCCAATATTATATTGTGTTTAACTAGAAGAACATGCCATTCTGGAGGGTGTCCTGTCGAGCAGATCTGGAGGCTTTGACACATGCACTGGAGCTGGATTACCTCTAGAGGGAATCAACAGTCAAGGTCTGCTTTCAAAAGCGCTCGAAGAGTTAACGGTGCCTGTGGAAACTGATTTGAAGTCAGTGTTGTTGTTTTGACTGAGCACAGCAGACAGTTTAACGCCGGGACAAAGGAACTGTGAAGAGTTTCAGGCAGTGCTGCAGCAGGACACAAACAAGAAACCACAAGTGCTGACATCCAGCTTTGCAAAGTCAAAAAAGGGACCAAATCATAACTAATCCCAGGGAACTATGGCAAGTACTGC
>JARVLU010001354.1:23841104-23851988 GCA_031762415.1 Simpsonichthys santanae
ATCATTTAACGGACTTCTTAGTTCTAAGGAACCACCAAACAAAACTGATTTTCCACCAACAGCATACTCCAAAGTGGAAAAAAAAAACCTGTTTGCTAGTGCTAAGATGGCCTATAAAAGAGACCGTCCAGATGACCTGACTCAACATTATTGGATTTTATACCTGGATTATTCAGCATGAGCTGTGGTGTTTTGAATCACTTTGGCATGACTATCTTAGAAGAGCTGATGAAGGAGAGGGCAGGCCCCAGAGGAGAGGGTGTGCCACAGAGGCCATCTTTGCTCTAGCAAACTGTTTTTTTTTTTTTGTTTTTTTTCCCACTATGGAGTATGCCGTTGGTGGAGAATCAGTTTTGTTTGGTGGTTCCTCAGTCCAAAGAAATCCATTGGATGATGGACAAAACGTCTCAGCACAAAAAAAGAAATCATCCAGATGACCTGACTGAACATTGTTAGACAAATGAAAGAGTTTTAGGAAAAAAAGTTTATTATGAACAAGTTTAAACTGTTTAAAGTCCTTATCACCTTCCAGTATATAACGTAGGCGTTTTTGTTTCGTTTTTAAATAATTTCTTCTATTTACTTTTTAATTCAAATGCTTTGTACCGGTATATGATTGTCTATTGTTGTGTGTACTTCATCTGTATTCTTTGTTTAAAACAGGTCTCTCTTGTAAATGAGTCCTCATGACTCAACGAGACTAACCTGTATAAATAAAGGTTGAATGAATATCTTCACCCACCGGTTGTTTCCTCGTTCTCTTCTACTTGGATCTCATTGTATTTAGATGAAACATTTTTGTTGTTTTCATCCTTTTCTATTTTCTTATTAGATGGTCAATTTCATAAACATTTGTGTAGTCTCATGAAGCAGATTATTGAGCCTTTTTTTAAATAACACCAGAATAAACTCTTGGTTAGTGTCTCAGAGAACATCACCATAGTAACTTATGCTGAAAACCAGGAAACATAACTTGCCTCTGAACACATAATTTCTTATGTTTGAGTTAATTGCATGCTTAAAAAATGAGACCAACAAAAAGAGGTAAAAATGTAGCTTATTTGCTGGGAGCATCTTTATTTTCTCCTTTCTGCTTTTCTCTGAGTTAGAAAAAGAGTAATTTATTTTGGTTTCCTCGACAAGCATCAATGAGATGTATAATCTTCCAGGCAGAAAACTTATACAGAAACTAAAACACTAAAGTTGTGCATTTGTTCACCTTTAAGATATATATTTATATAAACATATTTGTTTTGGTAGAATCAATAATAATTGATTTCATTGCAGTTTTTAATAATGCTCCAACCCTATTGCGTGAACATCTGTCTTTAGAAAATGTTTAAACAATGTGTAAGGCATACAGATTAGACATATTTATATACAAATATTTTGTCCTGTATTTTATTAAATATTTTTTCATCATGTCGCATCTGGGTTATACCTTGTCCAGACAAGGCCAAAACATAACACGAAGGGGATCATCTTCTTCAGATCTCCAGCAGCCACAGAGACTTTGTACATTGATTATGTCGAGTAAATGTAAGTGTGTGTTGTGTGTGGGTGGGGGGTGGGGGTGGGGGCACTGTACACATTATGTTACGTTCTGTAGCTTCAGGATGTGACTCAAGGCCAAACTAGCCAACAAAACTAAATTATTTCAGTTTTACTTTCTAAGCAAATCACTTGTCCTCTTCAAATTAAACTAACAATTTTGACTTTTCAAGCTAACAAACAAGAAACACATTAAAAAGAAAAGGCAGCCCACTCCTATTAGCTCCTTATTTACCAACTGATGCTTTGACAGATGACAAAACAAAACAAGCTTGTCTGATTCATAATTAAAAAAAAAAAGATTAACATATTTCCCCCACTACAATCTTATGCCTGCAGTGTTCATATAGCAATATATGTTCATATAGCAATATATGTTCATATAGCACACTGCAGCTCTTCACTTGGCCCAATAAATGTGACTCACAACAGCAATCACAACAAATTTTACTAAAAGTTTGATTTCAATATATTTTAACAGTGTAAACCAAGTTTTTGCATTTGTTTGCAGCTTGACCCATGTTGACAATCTGCTCAGTAATGTGTCACACAAATGTCATTAGCTAGATCTGCAGTGCCCTAATAGTGTCTTATACTGTAGTACTAGACAATTTAATTATTTTTCTATTTTCAAACGCTGCTCTATTTATTTATTTTTGGTGTATATCTTGTTTTTGGAAATAATGAAGTTTGCAATCTTATACAGTGTATGTCTAATTCTAAATTTTTTGTAGTTTGTGATCTTGAGCTAAAATTTCTCATTTTAGAATAATTTAATGAATCTTGAAGTAAAATCTTGTCTTGATTTGTCAAATTGTTATTATGAACTGTTTGACCTGATTTTAGGGTTAGTATTTTGTAATTTAGACCCAAAATAAATCCTTGGTATGATTAGCTCTCTTAAGTTTTAATAAAGTGGTGATTTGTTTAATTCAAGTGCTTTTCTGCAAGTTTTTCTCTTCCTGTGTGGCTTTTAGTCACCAAAGCAATATTTGATATTTATATTTTGCAAGATGTCACTGTAAGCAAAGGTCAAACCTTCCAATTTGTAAAGGTCACCTCGCTTCTCTGCCAAACATGAGAACAATGACACCTCATAGCCGCGGTGTCTAAAAAGTTGCTTCCCTTTAGAAAAAAAAAAGACCTTTTACAAAACCTTTTAAATAATTTCATTGTTGACTGTTTGTATACAAATTAACTATGTAATAATAAGGCAGTGAGTTATTTCTCCTGAACTTTAATCATTTAAATACTTCATAGATCTTTACTTCTGGAGTTTTCTTTTTTATTTTTTTAATGTTTATGTTATTTTTACAACATACATTTTCTCATAATCTATGTTAGAAAGCAAAAATTTCAAAATCTTCATGATTTTTACGATTTCATTAATGTGTTATAAGAACTTTCCTTCTCACTAAAGTGGATAAATAGAGTTTGATTTAGTAGAAATGTGTAAAGCGTGCATGCCGTATGAACCTAAAAATGATTTCCTGCATTCATTGAACATTGCTGTAATTTGGCAGTTTGGAACATCTATCTATGCTTTGACTCATACTGACCTGAGGTGCAGCCTAAATCTTGAACAAGCACAAATAAATCAATTGCTTTCATTTATCCAAGACTGCCGGTCAAAACATCCACAAGTGTCAACTAGAAAACAGAGTAAAATAGTACTATCTAAAAGAAACATAACATTTATTTGATAGGTAGTAATCCAGCTTGTCCAGTCGCATCAGTATCAACACTCAACCTTCACTACGCAGACACTAAAACCTTCATTTTCTTCTTCAAGGCACACCACAGAGCCACAGCTAATAACTGCTTTGACAAGGGCATTGGTCTGCATTACGAGACTGAGGACCTTTTTTTATTTTTATTTAACTTTTTAATAGTTTTATTCGTGTCATGTATGGCTCTTACTGTGTCCGTTTTAGTGCATAGACTGCCTATTCTCTGGTTCAAAGCCTGGTTTAGTCGAGCAAGAGAGTTTCACTTGATGTGCTAACGAAATAAAAAGCTTCCATTTAACACAGCTGTGCATGACTTCATCCTGGAGATTATGCTCAAGCGACTGGAGGCTAAAAGCAGGGGCTGCTGTGTCACAGAGAAGAGCAGGTGCTGTTCTTGTCACCTAGACGTGTGCACGGAGCTGTGTCCAATCCTTGTTAATGTAATCGATCCAGAAATAACTGATAAGTAACCTGAAAACATCCGCTATCAATAAGGCTGCGTGACAATGTTACAGTGTGTGTTGGGATGCTTTCAAATGTTTTAAGTAGAAACTTTAAATTGTAGGGATGCACCAGCTTTAATTTTGTGAAATCTGAGCACTAAAAATTCTAGTTCTGGTGCATATTTAGAAAAAAAAAAAAAAAAACAGTGTTCAAAGCATGACTGACATCAAGAAGTCGTTAGGCTACAAATATGCTGATGTTATATTTATGCCATCAGCTACAAACGGAAGGAATTATTGAGTAGATCGTAGTGTATGTGTGTGAATAAACACTTCATGGACACTGATCTGCATGATTACCAGTACATATACGCCAGCCACTCACAGTGCAAGCACTATAGGTCATTGCTCGCTAACCTGAAATGTACCTTTGATTTTCTACAGGAGGTATTGCCTTACACATTTTTACAGGAGTGAAGAAAGTATCAGTAAACAGCCATTACTATGCACTGTCACATTCTGAACTGGCATTACAATTACTGCCTATATTTTGGTCCGAGTCGATCTGTTTTCCCATTAGTGCCAGAGAAGGCCCCCTCTTTTTCGAGATAAACAGGTTTTAATGAATTATCTGGGTAATGGGGCAGTGGGCCATGAGGCAGAGAGCAACAATGGCAAACACAGGGACTCACAGTGGCTCCTGAGTCTACTTTGTCATTAACCTGTCCTTGCCCGTAACTGAAAAAAAGTTTCATTTTCTGGAATCAGTCTTGATATTACTCTCTTCTTCTGTTCTTTTACATCAATATTACTTAGGCCAGTTATCGTGAATGCAAATGAGTCCTTGAGGCTAAATGGGATTAACCTGCCTAAATAAAGGTTGAATGAATTGTGATGATATAAGCACAATGCGTTTTTCTTCTTGCTCAGAGTAAAAAATAAATAAATAAATAAATAAACATAACGGGTCACCTGCAGAATAAGGTCCATAGAGCATGTTTGGTTTAGTCTGTGTGTGTTTGAGAGTTCAAACAAAACTGCACAGGAGCTCAGCGGGTGCACTTGACCACGGTATTTTTGTTTAAGCTATAAAGAAACATCAGTGAAGTAATAGTACACATGGTAGCGTGTAAATACATGTTGCTTTCATGAACATCCATCAGTTTACCAGGCAAGATGAACCATTTTCTAAATGTCCGTCATTAACCTTGAGAAACTGCTTCATTAGTTCCCAAATAATGTTCGCAGTACAAACCACACAGTTGATCCTTTAGTTATTATCGAGGCAAAGGACTGCAGGTAAACAAAAAAAGATTTGTCAGGAAGTGGATGACCTGTTTACTACTGAGCTGCAAACATTCAATGTATATTTTGAATTTAAAACACGTTTTAACTTCCTCGTAATCTATGATGTAAGTATCCTTGAGCAAGATGATGAATCCAAAGTTTTCTCACGAGCGATCAGTAAAACACTGCTAAGCCTGGAAGTGCAGAGAAAGATGCACAATAGAGGAAAAAGACAAGCTAAAGAATAAGATGATGAAAAGGTTTTATCATTTGTATCAAGGATGTCGTCATTGATGGAAGGATGTCATCAGCCACACCATTTCAAAGAGCATGTTCTTGCCCCAAGTACCTCAAGATGAAATGTTATGCTATTTTCATCTTACACCTTTGATTGCTTTTGAAGTGATGCAATCAAAAAATACCTATTCAATTATTGTTCAAATTAAATTTAGTTTAAAAAAATGAAAAACATTATTTATTTATAAAATCTGGTCTCTATGGAGAATGTCTATATAGCATAAATGTACTGTATATTGCAGGGCTAGGTTAGTATTTACTGTGAGTAGAGGTTTTTGCTTCAGCAAAATTAATATTTTTGTGGCATTTTGTATTATATATATATGTTGTTTATTTATATTCACCTTTGTGCCTTTCAGCAGAGTTTCAAACTCATTTTAAACCAGTGTCGTTTCTGAGTTGTTCACTCTGTTTCTAAAAGCATCTTCATTTAAGAGACTCATTACAAACTATGCAATAAATCACAAGAAAGATTATCCTGAACTGTACCAAATGTTGTAGTCTGCATGAGTTTACTCCAGTAATTTCCCAGATATATTAAAATGCAATTAGAAAATACAGGTAAACAATGTAAACAAAGCACTTGAATAGATCTGACAAAAACCATGCCAAAGCTTGAGTCACATGATTGAGCTGCATTAGGTTAGTCGTCTGTGAAGATATAAAACTTAGGCAGAATTGGACACACTTGGAGACTCTGAGAAGATGTTTTAATGGAAAAATTGTAGCAAATTTGATGCTTAATGTAAAAGAAAAAAGTGAGGAACAAGACAGTTGTCAAGAATACATATAGGCATTCATGGGCGGTGTAGCACCAAAAGACAGCTCAGCATTCAAACACGTGCCTTTTGTGAAACTTCAGGACAAATAAGAACATTTCAACTTTTATTCAGCTTTGGTCTAACGCTTGGAATTTTTATAAAGCAAATCTTATTTCTCATTCTTTTTTTTCCTGGTTCATAATAAGAAACCAACAACCTGCATGGTGGCACAGTTGATAGAGCTGTCGCCTCGCAATGAAAACGTCGCTGGATTAAATCCCGGCCGGGGAAACCTTACAGGGTGGAGTTTACATGTTCTCTCCGTGCATGCATGAGTTTTCTCCAGGTACTCCCACAGGCCACAAACATGCATGTTAGGCTGATTGGTAACTTTAAATTGTCCAGATTTTTATTCCTTGCTCTATTGTTTTTTTCCCCATGCTTCATGATATTCCAATGGGCACCTTTGACATTAGTAGACAAAAAGTCCTTCAGATTTAAGCTTGATATTAGCTTGAGCATCATTATGGGCTGTGGTAGCTTGATGAACCGTGCCTCCATCTTCTAATCCTGAAGCTGTGGGTTCAAGAACAGATGACAACAGGGAGGACAAGTGAGTGAAATTGATGATTGATGCGAGTTTGCTCGTGGTGGTGACCCCTGAAGAAGGTAGCAGCTGAAACAGATTAAAAAAATAGTTTGGCTGTCCTTAGCTAACACATGATAGTTATAAATGTATAATACAAGTGTTAACATTGACAGGTCTAGTCACAAGCAATCCTCTGTAGAGTAGTCACTTATAAAACATTTACAGGAGTCAAGTCTCTTTTTTTTTCTTTAAGCTTATGTTCATAAAAGATTAATTTTACTTCAAGGCTAAAACTGAATGAAGTGAGCCATTTTAAGACCCTTAAAATATTTTTTGTGAGCATAGTTTCATATTCTCTTGGATTAAGCAATATGTTGGTATACAATTAAAAAATACAATTTATAGTGAACAAAGAAAATATTTGTATTAAATAAACTGAATGAAATGAATGAACATGTTTCTATTGTCATGCTCGATGCAAAAAGTTGTATACTGTATATATATATTTATATATTTTTTATCAAGCCTTAATGTCTTCTTTTTGCTGAAGCTGAGGGTGTGTACCCAACAGTATGATACACCTGGGTGCCATTTTTGTGTTAGTGATTGCTGCAGCTATTGAGCATTCGGTGGTGAAAATGCGATCCAGCACATTCATACCCAGCGAACACATCAGTACCGTTTCACCTGGCACACTTGGGGGGGTGGGGGAAATATGAGTTCCTCATTCTCTGCAATGAAACCATAATAAGCAGTTAAACAGCTCATCTGGCCGAAGAAAAGCAAGGTTGTTAAAACTAAATGGAGCATTTAAAGTTCGGCTATAACACAAAACTAGAAAGAAACTGACGCTGTGCTTTCTATTGTATGTGATGAACTCAGGCAGGTGATGAGTAAACGTAAAAATGCAGTTTTGAAAAGCGACCCATTGCATTTCATTAAAACATTTTTGGTTACAGTATAATTGTTTAAATGATATGCCAGGGTTGCTGTAAAGTTTTATGATAACAGAGCTCATTGTGTGCTTTCAATTTTGCTTTCTAACATTCAGTAGTGGCAATTTCTCTGTTTTTCTTTTTCCTTTGGGTCAGAGTGAGAATTTGACATCATCAGTCAGATCCACATCTTGTAATTGTTACATTTGACTAATTTTATTGTAGGTGGCACATATGCATATTATATGAATGAACGCTACCACATAAAACCTTTTGTTTTACTGTGAAGACATTAAAAAAAATCTTGAAAACACATATTTTTAGGACTTTTACAAACAGTTGTGTCCTTCCTGAAAACTATTGCCAACTCATCCCACTTCCTCCCAGGGTAGCCTGTTCTTTAGCTTCTTGAGCCAAGAGCCTTGCAACATTAGCCACCCGGGAACAGATTTACTCCACATTCCTGTAATTAGAATCCGGCCTCTGCAGCTGAGATACGACCCGAAGCTTTCTGATATTTACTAGCTGTGCAACTTCAGCTCCTTGAGACTGACAGTAAAGGCAGACTGCATGATGTAAATCAAGATCTTACATAAACCTGCACCAAGATGAGCATGTTTCATTCATTCCACCCCCCCGCCCCCCCAAAAAAAAAAAAAAAAAAAAAAAACGTAGTTTAAAAATGACTTTACACTATGTTAAGTAGTTTTATAATTTGTGGTTTAAAATTGAATTTATAAATTCATATCCAGTTGGAAACCTGTCCTGCTTTTGTTACTGGTTTTTGTATTTTTTTCCTACAGCTTGTTTAGTTTTTATAATGCACATTTGAATTCAGTTTCATATCATTATTATATTGCCGTTATTTTTGTTATGGGTTCTGTTAATATTATTAAATGTGGTGTCAGGCTTGATAGATTTCCTAGAAAATAAACTGATTAAGCCAGTTCTGCAAAAAAGTGCTGTAAAAAAGAATTCTATCCATCTTGTTCTCAATTTCTTAGGACATTTATGAGGTCCTAACAACTGTGACATGCAGGATCTAAGAGGATCACAGTACCAGATATGTAGGTGGGCCTCATTGCTCTTATACTATCTTATCCTTTCTAGTGGATTCTAAAGAGCGTACCGAGACACTTGACTCCATTCCTTCTCTTCTATTTGTGGAATATGTTTTTTTTATTTTATTTATTTATTTATTTATTTATTTATTTATTTTTTTTTGAGAATGGTTGCAAACACAAATGATTCTTCCTCTCAAGGAAAAGTATCAAACACAACAATTTACAGCAACACACACACTAAACTAAGGCCAGCATACACAACACAGCTGTTCTACTCTCAGCTGTTTCAATCCTGGTTGCTATTTGTCCATAAACTGTTGGTAAAAAAAAAAAAACAACAACATATTTTAGATACAATCTTGTGTTGAACTGAACCAGGTTATTAAATCACAATAACACAGATAAAGACAGTGAAGTATTGGAGCAGCCAGACAGACAATTTATACACTCTGTCTCTATCATGGATCGACTTTGTAAACCCAGTGCTTTGCTGAGGATCAATGTTTGATTTAGGCTGTGGGGATTACTTAAAAAAAAAAAAAAAAAAAAAAAAAAATATTTGTCCACTTTGTTGCAGTAATAACTTCTTTTGTTGTTTCAACATTTGTTGGTGGCAGAACAGTGCTGCAGTTGGTAGAGCTGTCGCCTCTCAGCGAGAAGGTTGCCGGATCGAATCCCGGCCAGGGGCCATTCTGGGAGGAGTTTGCATGTACTCTCTGTGCATGGGTGGGTTTTCTCCGGGTACTCTGGAGTCCTCCCACAGACCAAAACCTGCATGTTAGGCTGATTGGTAACTCTGAATTGTCCCTACGTGTGAGTGAAGGAGTGAATGGTTTTCTCATTTGTCTCTATATTCATTCAACCTTTATTTATACAGGTTAGTCTCATTGACCCTCAAGGACTCATTTACAAGAGAGATCTGTTTTATATGTCCCTGTGATGGACTTGTGACCTGTCATGAGTGCCCCCCTGCCTCTCACACAGTGACTGCTGGATATGGGGGTGCCAGTTTTCCCCACATCCTGAAAAAGAAGAACCGGGTAAAAAATAAAGGCTGGAACATTTGCTGGTACAGTACTTTTAATGAAAATAGACATTTGGACTGTGATGCATGCTCAACAATCCAGGTAGAAAAATCTGACCAGGTTAAATCAGGTCCTCTGGACAGATTATTCTTTGTTGAAAAGAATGTGTCCAGAGGACTTGGTTTAACCTTGTTGGACATTTAGATTGTTCATTCTTTGGGATAGCAATGCATGAAAATTGATAATAAGTCACATTTTCTCATTGCAATTCAAATACTGGGCACTAACTGAATTAACTGGGGTCTTTTTGAATGGAATTTTAAAAATCAAGTTTTATTTTGGAAGAAAACAGGAGTGTATGCAGAAAACTCACTCATGTGTGGGGAAAACATGGAACCTCCACATAGAAAGGTGAGATGCGATCCTGTGACCTTTTAGTGCTAACTACTTCCCAACCATGACACCTGAAAACAATAATGAAAAGCCTATTGATTTACTTTGAATTGAAGGGATCACGTTCATCTACTAATCTGATTTATTTGCTCAAGTAAACATTTTCAGTATATAAGGGGCCAAAACATAATACTGAGGTTGTTTTCAGTTTCAGTTTTGAAACTGAGTTAAACACACAAAGTTAAAAACTCTTTCCTAACTCAGAAAAGAGCACAATAATTCACACTGTAATCCTTTTAAATAAATTACCCATATGCCAACAAAAAAACATTTCTTCTTGTTTAATTTGTCAGTCGACTACAAAGTTTAATCTTCAGATTAACAAAAAACATATTTATAAGCTAGAGACTGAAACAACAATTTTAAACATGAACAGTTTCTAAGCAACACGTAAATATGTTGCTTCATAATCGTTATCTGACGTCAAACTTCTGCTAAATTTACATCAACTAAAGCCGTCTTCTGACTGATACGGTTTGGAGTGGTTTGCCATGAAAATAAATGAAGCACTTTATTCTTTAAAAAAAAGTTTAATAGTCCCTATTAGTACTCTTAATCTACTCTGCCAAGTACTTTAAACAAGCTTCCAAACCAATTTATATAGATTATTTTCAGTGTTCTGTGATTGGTAAAATAAGTATTTGAATTTCACTTTAAACTTTGTCTTTAACTAAAAAGTAATTCAAAACGCACTTTGAGAATTTGCTCCTTTTTCCTGCATTACTTATACACACACACACATATATATA
>JARVLU010001354.1:23852249-23863193 GCA_031762415.1 Simpsonichthys santanae
TCTTAGTAATGTTTTATTTTGCATTTTATTGTTGGATGTAACTGGGACCCTGTGTACATAATTTCGTTTCATCACGTACCACATGTGGTGCAAATGACAATAAAGACTCTCTGTCTCTGTCTGTCTCTGTTATTTGTTCAGCTTGTTTCTAGTTTATAACAGCTTATTGTATTGTTTATTCTGCTTCCACCCCCCCACCGCAACATCATTCCATTTATGTTATCACCAGCGATGAAGCATCACTTTTTATCCTATTTCTCTTTACTCAATTCTTACCCTCTTTTTTTTTTATATCTAGACCCTTGTTTTGCTTGCCTTTTTATTTTAGCATAGTTTTTCATGCCTTGTCTTGGTTACTTCTATTTTTTATTTTATTTTATTATTATTATTTTTTTTTCTGTATACTGTTTTCTCAGAATATTACCTTCCTTTTTTTTAAGTTACTTACACCTCTCTGGAATCCCATGCTTTTTCTTTGTATTACTTTTTATTCAGCAAAATCTTTTATATGCCAAAAAAATGAAGTTATCCATTGCTGCTGTCTTTAAAAAACACATTTAATAGCATATATTTGTTTCTTTCTCACAGAATGCTAGAAAAAAGAAAGAATTGCTTTTATTTAAGTTATAGAAAAAAACAATTTACGTAGCATAGATATATTAAATGAAATAACGGCACAAACATAAATCCTAATCCCTGTAATAACAAGGGATTATGATTTCAGCCAAGGGAAAAACACAACAAAACTAGTTTTTCCTCATTACAGTTAATAGACTATGCCGCAAATGAACAAATAATGACCAAACAATTACTCTTTTGTAAAAAAATGTGTAATTCTGTACTTTGCTGCAAGGTCGGATCTGTGTCTCATATTATTTTGCCTACAGAACAATTAATTTTCAGTGTTTTCAGCATTTATCAGCCAACCACACTGACAACTCTGCATTCGAATGAAATGATTACTTTGCTATTGCCACAGTGTATGGATTAGAGAGAGGTGGAGAGGGATAATTTGCTGATTTGTGTGTCGAGTGCGACACAGTTGGCTGCAGCTGTACTCAGGCAATGGAACTGTTAAAAAAAGCTTGCTGAAGAAAAGAAACAATCTTGTATAATGTATGTCAGTTGTATGTTCATACACTGGTGTATGGAAATGCAGCCAGCATGCCTGAAGCCCTGACTGGGATGATGATGACCATGATAAGAAGCAAATCTAAAAGCCATTACACCTCCCTATGAGTTCTATTATCACCACCGACTGATAATTGCACCGGGCTGCAGTCCTATGAGAGGCAGCCTGGTGCCTTTTCTTTATGGAGCAGCCTGATTTGATCTTCAAGCGCACTGGTGCGAACACTCAAGACGTTTTATGATGTCCTTTTGTGTCACACGGGCTGGACGGCGCTCAGACTGTGAGATAGTAATGGGGAGGAAAAAAGGGACTGAGTTAGTGTTAATTAACAGAGAAGAATGTAGGAGGGATGAGTAAAATCAAATTCTATTCATGAGGATATTTATTGGTCCCCTGCATGCTCTCATTTTTATTCATCCTTTTCTTGAAGGGAGACGAATGATGAGGCTGGTTTTACTATAAAAGGGAAGATGAGTTATGCAAGGATGACTGAGTGGAGAAGAAAGAGAACTGAACTGACATCTCTCTCATACTACCACTAATTTAATGCTGTTTTAACAGATGTAAGTGGATTTTCATCTCTCTTTATACACAGTCCAACAGCCGGCCATTGATATTTAACTTTAGATGAGCTTGGCTGAAAAGACTCTCCAAGGATAGCTCTGTTGGTTTCAATGGGTGTTTTTATTCTCTAACAGAAGTAATGAGGCAGCAATAGACAAGAGTTGAGCTTAATAACCTTGTGGTCACTGTTGAGATCTTCAGTCGGGCTTGGAAATTCGTGGCTGAAGCAGGAAGAGAGCACACTCGATTAACTTATCAGCTACCGCAAAGATGCCTTTCAGCAAGTCACCGGGTTTAATTAATCCAGCAGTGCTGCCCTGTACCATTCAGTGAAGCTGATGTTGCAATGAGAGGTTGGGAGAACAAAATCTGGATTCATGCTGCTGCACAAGAAGTGGCGAAAACTTAAACAAAACTCAAAACACATCTGAAACAGACAACGATCCCTTCACAATCTGTCTGCAAGACACATATCATGAAATCATTTACCATCAGGAGGCAGAACATGCAATATTTAAGGTTTCTTTTTATTCGCCTGTTCACACACAACCGCCAGGTTGTTCAGAAGTAGCAACGTTCCTATTGACAAGGATCTAGTGAAGCAGTTAGAAGGTTGCTAATCTCCCTCTCTCTTGATCTTTAAAAAGAGATACATCTGCATATTCACCTTATTCCCTGGCTCATTATAGCAGCAGAGATCGCCCCATTGCTCCCGATTCATGCTGGTTGTCCATCAGACGATCTGCTTTGATATTCAAATAGATGCATGATTGAGATGCAAGGGAGATTCTTGCAGGGTCCCAGGTCATCTTCTTTTCCTCGCCACTTTCCTTTTCACCTCTTGTACCGTTTCAATTCTTTATTCTTCTGTCTTGGTTTGAGCTTTCTGAAAGAATTTGTTTCATGGTCTGTTTTCTTGCACAGTTTTGAAATATGCTCTATGAGGAGGCATTAGTATACTCAATATCTGTATAGATATTTCTGAAAACAAATTGTTGTCAAGACAAAAGAGTTGTCTGCTGTTCAGTTGTAGTCTCTGTATTTATGGTAAACAGATTAGTAGTTTGGCATCCAAGATATGCTCAACTGAGTATCTCCTGAGTTTGTGTGAACAGAAAGTTAGGACTTGTAAAAAAAAAGACTAGTTCAAGATAAAATTGTAAAAAAAAAAAAAAAAGGAAAAAAAATTGTTCCAGCTTTATTTTTTATTTTATTTTTTCTTTTCTTTGTGGTGAGTCAGAATAGATTCTGAGATAAAATTTTAGTTCTGATTTCCACAAATGCTATTATCAATTTGTTAATTTGGAATAACGACAGCAAAAAACATAGTAATATAGGTCAACTCATGTTTCAGAACGAATAGGGTGGAATTTCACACTGCTGGAAATAGATGTGAAACACTCATCTGCCCACTCATCTTTTCTAAGAAACACTCAAACAAATACTTCATGCAGTGGTGGTAAACTCCGATGCAAACATGGCCTTTTGAGATCTCAAGAGCTGCCCTATCTACGGTGTTTGCACTGCTGACCTTTTCAGGCAGGAAAGCTTCAGCTCTGGCCATATCTGTAAAACCAAAACCAATATCCAGTGATTTTTTTTTTTTCTCCATTCAGCTCCACGAGTACATCCTCTTGGCTGAAGTGTGGTACCCGAGGCAAAGATAAAGCTGCATAAGCCCTGTGGGGATGCTGTGGAAGTCCGCCCCTCAACAGCTCTCACTCACGGTTACATCCCTATCCTGAACAATAAAACACAACAGCATAGAACACAGATCAGTATTAAGAGGTTAGTTGGCTATGCCAACGCGTGGAGCTGTGGACACATTGACTCAGACTCCTAAAATGATAACACATGCCAGAAAACCGGCATAGTCAGTAGGCTGCTGTTTGACAAGCAGATCATATCTTGGGTTCAGAGCTGTCTTTATTTCTACAGTGAACAAGAGTGGCACAGGAAGGAGGCAGGGGGTAGAATAGGTTGAACATGGGCTCTGGAGGACATGAACCTTTAGAGCCTTGCCTGCAGCGTGAGCATTTGGTATTCACCCTCTGAGGGTTGTGTCAGCAAACTCTGGGAGGTCAGCATGAAAAAAAAAAAGTGCCCTTCCCACACACTCCCACTCTCACTGAGGCGGGATAAATATCACAAAGTTTTTCAAAGAGGTTTGGGAAATTCATAACATTAAGATGTTAAATATTGTCTACTGATTGCCTGACAATTTGTGCATAACATTTCTTATATTGCACACATGCACAGAGTTTATTTAAGACATGTAAAACTACTTGCTTTCTTTGGTTTATTTTTGTACTCAAAATAAAAACAAATTATTTAAGAAAAGGTATATTTTGATGCAAAGTCTGACTTTGATGCATTTGGCTGCAGCACACAGTTACAAACTAAACCACATCAGTAAATTGAAGTCAAGAAATGCATGATTTGTTTTAAAAGCACCATTGCAGTACAGTAACTAAAAGCACATTTTAACATAATGTGCTTTATCATGTTTTTCATAAATGTGGTAAATAATAAAGTTTTTGAAGCACTGGTTTTATTTGTTCATCCACTAAAAATGTCCATGTGTCGATTTATTAAAATTTCTCCAACTGAATTCAAAATGCAGCATGTCTCGTTAACGCTGATCAGCTAACCAAAAAGTAAGCTTTGCTAATCCATATTCCACTAATTAAACATTTAGCAGAAGCTGACACTAAAATGTTAACCGCTCAGTCTGTGTCACACATCTTTATATCCTTCTAGTTGAAGCTGTGTCATCCAATCATGCTTACACGTAGTGATGATGTCATCCACATCATGGCTGACGATGGCGACCCTTTCTGGCATGTGCTCGTATGTGGCTGGCAAATCTGAACTTTGTCTTAAATACAATACTCAGTTGCAGATCATGCAGTATAGCTGGCGCACGCTGATGTAGGTGCAGTTGTAGGAGAGTTTAGGTCGGTTCTTGTGAATTTGTTGTTTGAGATCTAACTCAGAAAGACAAGGGTTTTCAAAATTTGAGACGCATTTCTTGACCTTTGAGCGCCAACTTGATCGTCTTTGAGCAGCCTCCTCCCAGTCTTCCATGGCCAAACTACTGTACATGCAGTCCAATTATGTTTGACGATGTCCTTTTAGCGAAGGTACTGCCCGCTGGAATTGCACTTCCCACTCGAAAGCTCTGAGTAGAATACAGTACGCTCTTTGGTAGTCTACAGGCTTCCATTCGCTGGACGTGGTCGCACCATTATAGTTGTACTCTCATCAGTAAAGCCTCCAAACCGTGAGTATTTGTGTGATGAAGAACATTGGCATTTGTGAAATGACCCTGCTATTTGATGCACACGGTGGAACATAGGCATTTTATGTGAAATGCACCCAGCCTCCTAATGTCACCTTTATACAGGTACCAGGTTTCAGAGGTGTATAAAAGGGTCAGCAGTACTATGGCACAGTAAACTGCAAGCTTTGTCTGCAGTGTGATGTTATAGATCTTATATATTGATGTCATAAATCTTGTAGATCTGATTACTGTTTTTCATTTACATTTTATTTGATGGATGTAACTGGGACTCTGTGTACATAATTTCGTTCCGCCACATGTACCACATGGGGTGCGAATGACATATAAAGAACCGTGAATCCTTGAATGTTGTGAGATTTCCACACACACACACACACACACATCGATTTAACTTGTCAAATGTGGCAGCAGCTCCCACTATACGCACAGGGATTTTGGATGCAGTTGAGGTAAAGTCGGTGAGCTTGGTTTAAAAATAAAATCAATGAACAAAAATCGTTAAACAATATTTTGATCAAATAGAAATTTTAGCTTTCACATTTTTCTGATCATGCAAACTATTATAAAACGTTTATTCATTAAGTATAATGGGGAATGAAACTTTTGCTTCAAATTCAAAGTGTTTTTTGGTGTTTTTGTTTTTGCTAAATCCATTTAATTAAAGCCTATGTAAAAAACTAGTCTCTGCTTTAATGTTTTTTGTTGTTAAGTGCATACAAGTCAAGTTAGGTTTAATTTTAAAAGGGAAAAAATTGTATTGCTTCTACATGCCATATTTTTCTGTGGTAAAAGTATTTAAATTAGCTCCTGTTTTTAAACAGAAGAAGATAATGGAAGGGAACATCTCCTCACTGGTCCACATCTCCATTAACATCTAACAAAAAAAAAAAAAAAAACCCGTGAAGATAATTTATTAACTCATCTTCCATCAGGAATGATAAAAGCCCTGGATATTTCTTTATTGTACTTGTGCTGCTTGGTGACTAATGGCTTTGGTTCTATTTAGTACCAGGTCATGGATTCATGTGATTAAGAAACATTCATCTTAAACCTGAACACATACCATAGATAGATGTCTAAATCAATACATTAATCTTTAAAGACTGATTATTTACTGGTTATTTATTTGTTTCTCTCTATATTATAGAATTTGTCTTTTGTAATTTCTTACATCAGTTCTAACATGTTCTTTCCCCACATGTAATCTGTACCATCTATTTTTGTTACATAATGTAAAACTTTTTTAAGTGCAATTTCTGAGTTTTATTCCTTTTAGCTTTTAATGCCACTCAATTTGGGGCCTAAATGGCTTTGAAGAAGGTAATTGAAGTGAACTATTAGTGAGGAAAAAATGTCAAACTGCTTCCTTTAAGTGATTCTAAGAGATATGTTTCTTCATCCTTTTAAGAAACCAAAAAGGCAGACATAAGCTTCTGACTGCATCATTTCTTTTTTTTTTTTTAATGCTAACTTTTTATTTTTCTCTAAGTTTCCCTTCCCATGATTGGTGTTATTTTAATTTATGTTACTCCCATCAAGTCACCTATCGCTTTATCTTTTTTGACTGAGCTCTGATAAAAGCAGAAGTAATGCTGGTTTTATAATGAACATTTGAGATGCTCATGTTAACAAATGTCAATAATTCTGTTCTGTTCAACTTCTACTAAAAATTGTTAATGGACATCCATTCTGGAAAAAAATAGTAATGTCTGAAGCAAACATAAATATTTTGGAAATTGTTAAAAAAAAAAAAAATCTGAAAAGGAAAAGAGTAAAAAAGATATACCGGTACTGATAATAGTAATATTAAAGCACTATTAAAAGACTAACATTGAAAACATGCATATTACCCATTGCCTTTCATGAGTGAGTTTTAAAGGAAGATCATCGTGCAATAGATATTGATGTTATAGCCTTTTTTGTCAAACCTTGAAAAATAATCTATATTTTTTCAACAGTTTTGTTGTAATATCTTACTAAACAAAAAACCTGAGTGCTTGAATTATGTATTATCAAATATCCTCAGCTACTACCACATCAAATTTTATTTCACTATCTGAAAATGTCAGCAGGAAAATCATTTTGTGAAGGCTAAGATTGATTGTGGCAGCCATCTTGAATTGGTCTAAAAACAAAAGTTAATCTAAATGTACAGCCAATGATTACTTTGTCAGAGTTTTTATTTTTTTATATGTCCAGTGGCTTATGAGACATTTTGCTAAAAGGCAAACTGTCACAGTCAGACAAAGTTATAAACCCAGAATGCAAACCAACATGATAATATCCTAAAAAATAAAAAAAAGTATATACAGTATTTACTATAAAACACAAAGGCTAATGTGACAGCCTAAACTTATAAAATGTATTTAAAAAAAAAAAAAACAAGATTTATGAACACAGAGGCATGAGGATAACAGAGACAGTTGTATAACACCAACAATACACTGCTGAGGTGGAGATGCAGAGAACCTGAATAAAAGGACTAAGGATGGGAGACAGGGAACAGGTGAAGTGGGCGTGACATTCTGACCGGAAAAACACTGCGGAAACCTAATACAGTAATGTACAAAGACAATAAACAGAATTAAAAAAAACATACACATGACACAAACATGATTAACTCTAATAGTTGATGATAAGGTTTTAAACAAAGATGTTGAACAATGTGTTGTGCTTAAAGTACATGTTGGACACATTGCCCAGCTGTAATCACATTAAATTTTATTTGACAGTCTGTAAAAATGACTGATTTTGTCATTGGTGTGTTGTCTAAGGTTAGCTTTGGTAGTCATCTTGAATTGGATTCATTATAAAAATTAATTAGTTGTAGATCAGCATCTAACAACGTATTTCTGTAAGTTTGATTCAACACCATTCAATGGTTCATGAGATATTTTTCTAACAAACAGAGTTGAGTCTAATAGTTGATAACAACGTTTTATACAAAGATCTCATGTGATCATTTAGTGTTGTGTGTGTTGGGGATAAGTCTCAACAACCGCCACAACAAATTGTAGTTCAATTGTTGTTAAATTGAGTTCCTGAGTACCCAATTTTGTTCCACCTCATGTACAACATGTTATATGAATGACAATAAAGTCACCTTGAACCTTATTACAGTTTTATGTTAGTTAAGATTATGTTGCAGTAGTTGCCTTGAGTCAAATTCAGCAACGTTTAGTATATGATGTATAGTGTAATTTCTAATCGTATAATGTATATAACGTAAATGATGTATACCCAATGATTATTTTCTGAGAGTTTCATAAAAATCTGGCCTGTGATGGGAAAACAGGCAAAAACATAATTGTGCCCACTTCACTCTCCTTCAGTACAAAGGAAATAGCTAAGAATGAGGTTGCATGCCCATAACTCAAAAAGTTAGTAAGTGTAGAATCACTTCATGTAGTAAAACTATAGACAAAACAGATGGGTAATACATTCATCACTTTATCTGTATTAGGACTAAAAATATGTATCAAAACTATTTAGTAATACATTTATCATCGTCAAACTTTAAGGTGTTTTTAGACAAATGGCTTCTGTGAGCAATGTGAGCAGAAGGGCAAAGTGGCATATCTGATATATGTGGAACACTGAATGTTTCTTTTAATTATACACTGCAGTATTTAACAAAAATATGAGCTTCACTTAGTGTGTCAGTGTTTAACGGATAATTACACATCACTTTTATTCAGAGCACATCCTTCTTTTGTTAATGATTTCAACAAATTAACAACAGTTCATTTACTGTTTCTTGCTATTTCAGGTCCAAATGAATTTTAATAACTTTAGTCAGTTTTTCCCAGCATTATTAGCATGAACATATCTCACACTGGTCATCAGTCAGTATTTGTTTGGCATCCCAGGTTTACTTTAGTTACAATTTACTTTATTTCTGACATTCTTTTATGAAATATTGTTAGTAAAAACCAACAACAACAAAAAGTCCTCATAATAATAATAATAATAATAATAATAATAATAATAATAATAATCATCATCATCATCATTTGAGATGCCATTTCAGTAAAATTTGATATACAGGTATTTAAAAAATTGATGCTTTTTAGTGCAGGATATCATCCCAGTTAAATTATTTTGATTACTCATTCATATGTTATTATGAAATTAATGTGTTAGAGACACAATCTTCTGTACAAAGTTTGAGGAAGAAAACAATGAAACACAAAATCATTAATCAATTTAGCAGATGAATTATTTAGAACCAGCTTCTGAAGGTGAAAGGGCAAAAGTGCATTTGTTGTTTTTTCTTGTGTCTGTGTGTGTGTGTGTGTGTGTGTTCATTCATCTGCAGCGTTAGCAAAATATCTGATGAACAACTGACAGAAATTTAATGAAACTCACCACAAGGATTTAACAGATGTACATCGACAGATGATACAACATTCAAGATGGCTGACACAGCTAAGCCTTTGAGAATATAACTCGGTCAGTTTTGCAGATATTTGACTATAACTTGATGTCAAAGAAGCAGAAAGTTATTCCAATACATATTTTGAGGGATAACAGAGAGTTCAAAATCTGTTTAACTTTTGGAGTCTATCCAATTCAAGAAAGCAGCCAATCAATATTAGCTACGTTGGAAATGTCTCTAACTCAGTCATTTATATAGGAACTGACTTAAAATAAGGTGTGGTAGTGCATGAGAGCCATTCTCAACACAATCTCTGAGATGGTGTGAGATATCTCACCATTTGTTAGGTTTGACCACAAATGAAACAGAATTGTAGTCAAACCTTACAAGGTCTGACTACGACTATAACTCCATCCATTCTCAGTATTTTAGTCTAGAACTCTAGTATGAAGGCCTTTGTATATTTCTTAAAAAATAAAGGCTAGGCCTGTAATCTTGTCTTTTTTCCATTTCAAAACAAGTCTTACATGTATTAACATATTGCATTTGAATATAGAAGAAGTTACAAACTACTGTATTTAACTGCCTTTTATGGGATAATTCAGAGGCATTTGTCATCCTCTTGTGTAGTTTTTTACTCTTTATGAGTTGTGTTGTTTTGCCGACTGGAGATGATCTCCTTGGGGTATGAGACCACAGTGTACTCACAGATTGGACATCATTGAAGCATAGAAGATAGCACCAGACGAGTATCGCTGGGCCCCCTTTAATTTCTGCATGTCTATCTCTTCCCTGACTTCATTCAGTCTTACTTGACAGACTGAACTGGTGTCCCGATGGTAGGGATTAAACAGAAAGAGATGCAAATAAATAAATAACGTGCAAGGGGAAATTAGTGAATGTTATATTAAAACTTGAAAGCAGGATGTAAAAGAGTAGGATGAGCAGGGTGCTGGATCTGGGAAGGATATCATTCTGAATTTAAGATTGCCAGATGGCCATGCAGACACTGACAAATTAATAGAAAAACCAACATTAGGCCATTTAGTAAGTTGTTTTCCCATGTTTTACTCCAGGAAAAGCTTCAATCACACTTTGCATTGATTCTGCAGGTCTTATTAGCTTTGCTGCTGATAAGACAGGACACAATTCTTCCAGAAAATAGTCAGAAAAAAAGTGCTTTGATTGTTGCAAAGTGCTTTCTAATATTGCAAAGTTACCAATTAATTTTGGTTTGAAATCTTATCATTTTATTTGTATTTTTATAATCCATAAGCTTTGGGCCAATGCTGTAATTTACATCTAACATTTTGCTGTAAGCTGACTTACAAATGTACCCTTCTGTAAAAGTCTTCCATCTTCAAAAGTGAATTCCTGAATAGTAATTACCATTTCTCCACACAAACTGAAAACATATTCACCCATGCTGTACTTACAAGTGTAGGAAGATAGCAAACAGCTTTAATTTTGCTGTTGTTGTTGTTGAAAACTTGTTCTGTGCCCTGCTCAAAGATCTGAGGTGATATATATATATACAATATATATATACAGTATATATACAGGTAG
>JARVLU010001354.1:23877269-23892937 GCA_031762415.1 Simpsonichthys santanae
AATAATAATAATAATAATAATAATAATAATAATAATAATAATAATAATAATAATAATAATAATAATAATAATAATACCCTTGGATTATACCCACCACACCTTTCATAAAACATTTCCTTCAAGCTCCTTGGTGATCATTAATGGTACATTTTGTACATAAATTGTGCTCGTTGGTATTGTATCGCTTTTTTTTTTTTTTTTTTTGGATTGAACATGACCTGGATGACTGAGAATCTTCACCTGCATATATTTTATTGTTCAAATATGTTATAGTTCTTGTTGCCTGGTGGTTTTCTGTTTTCTTTGTTGGGGATATTTTGTCTCTTATTCAAAGACTTCAGATATGGTCAAGCATTACAAGTTTCAAGATTTTAACTCGTACAGCTCCCCTTAAAAGGTTATTAGAGTTGTTTGAGTCACTCAACCACATTTCCAGCTTGCGAGTTAATGGGTCGTGGTCACATGAAAGTTGTTTACCAACCAGAATGATATAAAAAAAAAAATCACACTTGAACGTTTAAATGTTTGTAAGCCGGTCTAAAGGGAAAACCAAGGCTCTGTTGTTGGCATTTGTAGGTAAAACGTGAAGCAGCCAACACTTTTGTTTAATGTTTGTCTTTTTTACTTCTGATAAATGGCTTCTACTTTTTTTTCTATTAAACCTTCTGTTGCACACATTACTGTATTTTTTGAAAGTGTATCCTTTACCCTTGAGACGTAGGAGGACAGCTGAGGCTTGACTCAAGGAGCTGGTTCTTATATGTTGTGCCATCTATTCATGAGGAGTGTTTTATTTCCATTTATATAAGGAGATTACCACTCCATTTTGCCCTGGACTACATACAATCAATAAGACTTTAGGAATAAAGGTGAGATGTGGCCTGATGTCCCAAAAAGGGACAAAGAGAACTAAACTAAGTTAATCTAATAAAATGTGAGATGTGTTCAAGAATCACTAAAGGAAGCCAAGTTGCCATTTTTTCTATGCTATGACTTGAGGTTGACCTAACCTGGATGAATACCAACGCCAATAAATAGCTGGTGAGGAAGTTGCCAACTGATTTCATTTTATTATTTTTTTTAACTGCAAGTGTCATTTAAATAACCTAAATTCAAAGAAGAATCCACCTTAATTCATGAATTATCATCTGACAAGAGTCAAGAAGAGCAGCTTAATCTGATATTTAAGCACAGGTAGACCAGCTGTCACTACACAGAACATATGGTTTCACATACAGAAGGTGGCACTTGTGACAATGCTTTAACATACTGGAACATTATGTGTTTCTGTAGTGCAGTGGCTTCCACATTGAACTTGTTTCTCTAAATTAAAACAGTTGATACTTGATCCAGTGTTGACAGCCATTCGGAGAATATGGAACTCGACTGAACAGCCTCACATAAAAAATAAATACAAATAAATAAATCCCAGACCATTAAAGACTTTTTTTATACCTTTGGTTACATAAAGGCTAATATAAGCTGTTTTTTGGTTAGTTTGCCACATGAACTCTTTCTCTACAGCAGGGGCAATTAGAATCTGCCCCAGGGGTGCTTAGCACCCATTGTTGACAATGGCTTTTGCTTGAACAACATGGTGACCATTGGCATCAGAAGCATTAATGTAACACCCAAATACTTGTAAGTGACCATTTCCACCACATACCCTCCTATATTCAGGGGGGTGGGGGCTGGTGTAGGTGTGTGTTTGCTCCTTCTGAAATCCATGATCATCTCCTTTGTCTTCTTCACATTGATGTGAAGGTTGTTCTTCCTGCACCAGCTCTCCAGGTGTTCCACGTCCTGCCTGTAGCTGGACTCATCATTGTTTGAGATGCATCCAACCATCACTTTATCATCTGCAAACTTTACAATATGACAGCCTGGGTGGGTATAGGTGCACAGTCATGTGAGCAGAGTGAACAGGAGGGAGCTTAACACACAGCCCTGAGGGGAGCCAGTGCAAGTGGTTATGGTGGAGGAGAAGTTGCAAAAACCTAATGATGATTTCCTTTATTTTAGGGATGCTGAGTTAAAATTTAGATTTACTTCAGCACCCTCAAAAAGGTTAAAATCTCCACTGCTCTAGTCATATCAACTTGGTCGTTGGCCTAGCCATTCTGGTGCTGGACCTCCCAAACAAAACACTCCTTCCCTAACAGGTAAACCGATTGCTACACACATTTTCAAAACATTTTCCGTTGCATTCCTTTATTTGGTGAGGGCCTTCACACATTCTTCATAAATGCTTCCTTGACACTGTCAAGATCCAGAATATATGTATATGTTTAGTCCAAAGATGTGTTTTGAAAAAATGCCCAGATTTTAAGAAGTAGGAAAATTTGCAAACCTTTCAAAGCAGATAAATCAAGCCACAGGTGTTGAGCCAAAAGCAGGTGATGAAAAGTGAATCACGTGAGCTTATGCTGGAGCTTACACTGGAGAGCCTATAACAGTAAAATACTTAATCAGTTTCATGTTGCTGGTGACAATGTAAAAGTATTTATTTTTTGGCACAATTTGTTTCATGTTTGCATAAGCAGAAAGATCATAATTATTTATTATATTGTATTTTGAGATTTTAAATTATTGCAGGACTATGACTGGAATAGATACGTGTCTATATAAAAGGAGCACAGAGTCATGTAACATTATCCCAGCTTAGGCCAACTGGTAGGCCTGGCTGCCTGAGATGCATTTAGATGTTGAATGGTTTGTTTTTCTGCACACTATTTGCACTTAATACCTAGGAAAGTTCACAGAGAGAAATGAAAACTATAGAAATGTCTACAAAATGATGCCATTAACTGATATAGATTACAGCTGATCTTTCACCTCTTATGCATGGTTATCAAATATGGTTGCAAGATGGAGACGAAAACTTAGCTTACATGTGTTCTGAAATGATTTGTCTTTCCAGAGCTGCAGTGCACTGATAAGATTTTACTGACACTAGCATCAACAAGCTGACCCCTATCTCTCATTCACTGCAATAGAAAAAAAACTGAACTGAAATATACTGGACAGAGGGCAAGGTGGAGGGAAACGAGTAGAAGATTAAATGTATTGGGAACAAGAGTGATAAAATGCAATGGCATGGGAATTTGGAATACAAAGGCTTGAGAAAGCAAAGTGAGAAACTAGGGGAAGTAAGGATCGAAAAAAAGAGTTCATGGAAAGGTTAACCCCTTTATTTGGTTTAAGTTTTCTGGTTAGGATGAAAAAACAATTTAGACAAAATAAAATGTGGGTATTTATAGTTGACAGGTATAATCCAAAATCAGTAGTCATGGGCGGTCCTAGCCTGTTTGGTGCCCTGGGCCAACAATGCCTCCGGCACTCCTATCCCTCCACCTAACCCTCATCACCCAACTGCCCTACACACCACCCTTGGGGACGCAGACATGTCATTTAGATTACCATTTACCATCAATGACACACTCAAAATATATTTGAATATTTTATTCAAAACCTTGAAATTGAAGAAACTAAAATAATATTACAAACACACAGGATTTTTTTTTTTTTTCTACTTCTTTCACTTCATCAGGGGTCACCACAGCGAACTAAGTCGCACGAAGAGACCTGGCAATTGTTTTTTTTTACGCCGGATGCCCTTCCTGATAACCACAGACCACACAGCCCTCTGTGTGGAGCAGAGAGTTAGTATCTAGGGCACCCGGGTGAGCAGTTGGTGGAGGTTAAGGGCCTTGCTCAAGGGCCCAGAGTGGGGCAAATGAAGGTGGAGACAGGTGTGGGTGCTTCACTAATTCCACCCACATTTTGATATTGTTGGTACCGGGAGTTGAACCAGTGATTTTAAAAACACACAGTAAGACACATACATACTGTACACTGTGAATAACACAAGTCAAAAAAGGCATTTCTAAATTGTTCCAATCGAACACAAGAAAATCTGTGTGTTACAGTTTCACTTTGATCAAGGCACAAATTTCACTGCACAACTGTCAAGGAAGGTCTGGACATTTTTTTTTTTTAATAAGACAATTAACACTATTATAATTGAAGAAACACAAATTAAATTGCACAACAGTCATGAAAAGTCACACCCTTCTTTAAATAAGTGAATCAACACTATTACTTTTCTAACAAATACAGATTAAACTGCATAACTGAACACTTGTTCAAATTTTTGTGACACACTAAATTTTTGCTGGGGGGAGGTAGAGGCAAATGGGTCTTCATCCTCAGGATCAGACATGTGTGGGGACACATTTGTGGCTGAGAAGGTGGATTGTTCCTCTTCCAGAGGCTTCAGAACCACTGCTGAAGAGGCCTGTGTGGCTGAGGAAGCGGATGGATGTGAAGTGGATAGTAAGCCTATGTTGCATCAGGCTATAGGAGATAACACAACATGTTTCATGTTCCAAGAGATGACTCAGTTGCATTCCTTTATCTTTTACCCATTTCTCCTCTTCTTCTTTTCTCTTTTTCATAAACTGGGCACCTGATGGATTTGACCTGTTCCTGTTCATCTTCCATGTGTGTAAATGGGACTACCCCAACATGGGTCAAAACTACTTAGACCAAAATGAATCCACCGTCCTTGATGTGCAGATTGGTTTTTGTATTATTTTTTCAGACATTTCATTCAAGTAAACTGTGAACTACTGGCTAAATTCACAGTATTATGAATGAAATGTGTTTTGTTTGGGAGCAATTAATGGTGTGGTTTCCTTAGCAAACTAATTGAATTAGGTGTGCATCCCTGGCCCAGTAAAGGAAATGAGGGTCCCGCCCCCTCCCTGTGTGTAAGATATCAGAAGCTACACACCCTGCACCTGTAGGAGGGGGCCCAGTCCCTGCAAGTGGGTGATAGGAAATCAATATGCAGGCTAGACAGGCTATATAAGGTGGGGGTGGGATGGGCATGCTCGTGCCACCCTTGACGAGATGCCATCCTGGGCATCTGCCTACAGTACATCGCCCTTATCAGAAACCGCCACTGTCAGCAGTTATCAGTCATTTTTATGTTACTGCAAATCTTTGCCTGGGTTCACACCTCTGATATCTCACACTCCACCTAGCTGACTGGAAGTAAGGCACAACAAGTTGACATTTCTTCTGGTATCAGATAAACCCTCAGACTCAAGTCTCAAAACATGGAACAACCTGTATGCTGCCTGTGCTCAGCAGCGCAAGAGGAGCATCACAATGTATTGATCATACGAGTGTTTTCATCCCTCTGGGCTTCCTTCATGAGTGTTATATACCTCTAACCCTTCTACGCCGTAAATGTCTGGATGCAAGACACTCATTAGAAACTGGCGCTAAACATGGATGAAAGTCCAATCTTTTGATAAAGAGCAGTATGTTGTCAGAACAATTAAATATTGCTGTCTGCTGTTGATGGAAGTCCATATGTTAAGGAAAAATCATACATTCTCTCTTTTTAAATTATACACCTCATGTATTAAACCCTCATGTATTAAAAACCATGCACTTCATGTCAGTACTTGTGACTCCCCAGCTCGCTGTGAAGAAACTGTGCACTTGTTCCTGTTTTATCTTTCTGTTCCCCATTTTCATATACAGTACTGTGTAAACTTGTGAACTTCTCCTTAGGCCTTAAAAACACTGCTGTATGCATCTTTTCACAACATGTTCCACTGAAAGTGCTGACCACTGATAAGGTCAGGACTTTCCACTTGCTGACTATTGATCATTGTCTGAAAACACCCACAATTCTGTAAGAAAGAAATTCCTCCTTTATGGGAGTATAACTTCAAGTGTATTGCTGTCTCCAGACTCAGAGCAGCTCTGGACAGCCTCGTGTCTGTATCTTACTCTGTTCTCAAATCTTGCAAGATTTATTAAATCTTAAACTTTAAACTTGATTTAAAGTCTTGTCTTGCTTCTTTAAAAGCCTTCACACATATATTAAAATAAGTTTCAAAAGTATTAAACTGAATCAACAAAATGCAGAAACCACATTCTTTACATGTAATCATACAAAAGAAAAGGGTATAGACTAGATTAATTGTTGGAAGCTTTATTCCAGCAGTCACAAGAAACATTAAAATCATAGTTTACAATCTGTAGATTATCGCCCTCAAAACTAGAACCAGTGTTATTGTTTTCACAACACTGATGCTTTGGGGACTCCATGGCATCCATTATGTCTCTATCTCTGTTATCACGGTCTTTCTGAGGCAGGCAACCTTTTCTTACTTTGTTTAAGAAGAAAATCTACCTGGTCTTTTATCAGCAAGCCAAATAGTCAGATTGAAACGATCTGGTATTTTACAAAAAGAAGCACATGAGTCTGACTGTATGCTAGTTTACAAGTAAATCAACCTAACAAGATCGTTTGACAGCATAATTCAACTTAAAGAACATTTGTTCAGTCGATAGTTTTTGGTTTTGCCTTTCTGCCTCATCACAGCCTTCAGGTTTAAAGACGACGCTCTAAGCCTTGAAACAATCGAGACAGTGTGGCTGTATAAACACATACAAGTTCAACATGTGGGACACAAAAAGCAGTTTGTAAGGTTGAAAAATGGGTAGTGTGGGGGAAAAGCAAAGTAAGAATGAGCTGCAGGAAAATCAAGAATAACTGCAACGAAGAAAGCGGGACTGAACGAGCAAACAGATGGAGAGCAAACATGACAAGCGCACAGTCTGTTTGTCATGTCTACAATTCTTTGCTGTGCCACTTGTGGTCAAACGTCACAAAAATGCAATGACTTGTTTTTCCAAACTGGACTACATTGACAGCATATATAGTTTATTACCATGCTATTTGGATTGTTTGAATGTTGGTCTGTGTCAACCGTTAAATTGGTTAAAATAAAGTTGTTTTTTGTTTGTTTTGTTTTTTTAAGTTAACTGTACAGTGGGCTTGTGGGAAAGCTGTCAGTCACAATGGCAGATTAGGTATAAGAAGAAGATAAAGAGAGGATAAAATGCAGATGGACTAAAAAAATCTGAGAAGACACAAAGGATGTCAGATGGGCTGGGACCAGACGGGATGCTGCAGAGGGTTTGGATAGCAGACATGAGGAGGTTCCACCTGCTGAGGTCCTACGTGAAGGACATCCTGTCCATAGAGAATGACTGTGTGTTTTGGTGTGTTAGTATTGATGTGGTGTCTTGTTTGAATGTGTCTTCTGTTAGTTTGGGGTCTGATTTTTGTTTATCTGTGTCTATGGGTGTCTCACTTTATCTCTCTGAGTAGGTTGTGTGATAAGAAGCACCCTAACCCTAACCCTTGTGCATTAGCTTATTTACTGAGCATACAAAACACATAAACAAATGCTTAACATGTGTTAAAATATGCCAAACCAGTAACAACAAATAGAAGCTTTGACGTGCTCATATTTTTCCATCACTCCATGTCTGTGAGGAAAACTACCAGTAATTTTCAAGGAAACAACACATTTAAAAGACTTGTTTAGCTCAATAACAGTCTCTAAAAGCTTTTTCTCTCCTTTTTACGCACCATGTTTAATTGTAAACACTTTAATAACACAGTTGGGAAATACACACAACTGGAACTTTGCAATATAAGGAAAAAAAAGTCATGTTATCCCGCAGCAAGTCTGTCGACGATCCACCACTGGTTTATTGTGTAACACCCATCTCATCCCCATGACTCTGTTAGTGGAGGAGTAATATGTCACAATGCCAGTGGCTCTGCTTGAGAAAACCTCTAAGGAAGGTCTTTATTAACTCACTAAGAAGACCAGCAAATCTTGGCGTTAAAGGCCCTGCACACCTACAAAGATGTTTAGAGCTCTTCTATTAGAAGTTGAGTGGTTTTATATTACTAAAGTATAAAACACAATAATAGGGGTTGCATGAAAAAAAAATCATTTGTTATGTAATTTATTGAATTTGTCTGTCAGTGAATGAAAAAAAACAAATGAATAATTCAGGAGTGATTGATTAATTCTTACTCATCACACTTCTTTGTGTACAATTCTTGTATTTCATTAATTTAACTGTGTCTACCAAAGCAAACTATATGGTTTGCATCACCGTGACAGCAAGCTGTAAGACATTTCTCAAAGTTATGGTGTACAATAAAATCCATAATAATAAAAAGTGATATTTTCTTTGTCTAAAAAAGTTGCAGAACTCATGCATTTACCATTGGTAGCCACAGCTCATGCTAGAATTCTATGGTTTCTGCATCAGGGTACACATTCTGTGACATTTTTTTTTTTTTCTTCATTTTACATTTAAAGTGACAAACTGACACCTGATAAAGTGGTTCTGCTTTATCAATTGAAACCAGAGTAACTCAATTTATGGTGACGATGAACATAAAATAATGGAACTGAGTTGTTCTAACTGCTGCCCTATATTTTGATTTATATGTATATCAAAGTTGACTGTCTGGATACAGATTGTTCCTACTAGAAAATTCCCATGTGTATGATGTTTGTCAAATTTTGGATTTACGCTTACAGCAGGGGAAGACACCATGATGCATTTTACCGTTTAAATTTGTTAGAAGAAAACTGACGGTAAAATGCTGTAACTCAAACTCAACTTAAAAAGTGGACATGTTTCAGTACAAATTCTGAACTTTGTTCATTTCGTTGAGATTGCAGTAAATGCCCTCACATTGTCTACTGTTTTATCTTGCTACAAATCCTGTTAAACATCCTCATAAACAACACCCAAGTCCCAGTGCACCTTTCACAAAGAGCTGACTGGCTCTCCCTGCCTCCAGTCACGTTGTATTACTGTGCAGTGGGCCACTGCAGGGTATTCTCTCCATCACAGCCATATGTCTTGGTGCTAGGCCTGCTCAGGGCTGTTGTCTGCCTCTTCTCTCATTCTGTCTTCATAATTTTACCTTCTATATACTTATATTATCTCTATCCTACCCATGCATTCAAATATAGACTGAAGAAAACAGTTATTTTGTGTCTGTATCTTTCCACTTTGTTAAAGACATACCATAATCAATATCCCTAGTGCCTGGGATTGCATGAACCACCTGGGGACTATTTGTGGAAGAGATTTAGGGCTGTGCTTTTAAACCTCGGGTAGCTTTAAAGTCTTTGTGCTACTCAACTTTAATTCAATTCTTACGTTTATGTAAAAATGTCTCCAATAATTAAGCATTCTAAAATGACAGGAAAAAAAAATGAATATCAGGTGATTAAATAGATTTATTTTTGAGAAAACTGACAAAGAACAATAACATTCCAGAAATAAGATAAGATAAAACTTTGTTGTCAACCAATGTGGAAATTTTCCTTCGGTTCTCCAACCATACAATAAAAACACATTCAAACGATCAAAAATATCAACAATTTGTGCAGAATAAAACATTTTGCATACTCCAGATGTTACCATTTGGTTTGGTTAAGAATGGTTATTGCGCTCAGAAAAAAATGACTTCTTATAGATGTTTTTCATTGCCATAGGGACCATATCCTCGAGGCTCAATGAGATTAACCTGCCTAAATAAAGGTTGAATGAATATAACGCCTTCCTGAGCTCAGAGGTTCAAAGTGACAAAAAAGAGGATGGATGCTAGATGCTAAAATATTCATTGCCATCTTCCTTGTTCTTTCTGCAAACAGTTGAGACAGAGCATTTTATGATTTCTCCACTGCACCTCTTAAATGTTTGTTTTTTAGTCTATAGCTCATATGACCATACCAGGCTCCAAAAGCTGTCTTTAGCTGGTTGGTTGTCACTGGAACGCAACTAGAATGCCATTCTTGGTTCTTGACAATGCTTCCTCTGTCTTCTGAAAGAATCTTTGGTTGCAATTAATAGGAGAACTTTGGCCTTATAAACAGCAGTAGAGACACTCAAACGGAAGCCATTCGTGTAAATTTGTTGTATTTCATTGGAAAACAAAGATGCTTTTATTGTTTATTTTACCTCAGTCCCCTTTGATATTTTACATAAGCTGATTGGAGGCAGTGTAATGCTACGTTCATTTGATTATACACCAATTTGCTGGGATAAATATTCAGCAGATTGACAACCAGGTCTCTGGTTAGGGCTATGCTGCCCTTACCGTTTCCAACACTTTACACATACTCATCGACTACCTCAGAAGCATATTAGCATTGGCTCAACTTCAACAGCTCATTGTACCACAATCATTTCACAGATGATGTTTACACAGTCAGTGTATCAAGACTGGTTAGAACGGGGATGTGTAATAGAAGATATGCTGGTGAAGATTCTCAGTCATCCAGGACATGATAAATTCAAAATACGTTCAATACAAAAACAACTGGACTTCAATACAAATTAACTGTTAGAAATAAAGTCCAGTTGTTTTTGTATTGAATGTTTGTTGAAAATAATAGAAGATAACACTTTGGCATAACTGCCTTACAGGAGTTGATGGGGAAGAGATTGGGCCCTGGAGGTCATCTTATCACTAGCAAATTGTTTTTTTTTTTGTTTTTTTTTTTTTTCATTTATTTAATCCACTCTGGGAGTGAGCTGTTTGTGGGATTCAGTTTAGTTTGGTGGGCTCCTCAAACTGAAGAAGTTTTTTTATATGAAGGATGAAACATCTCAGCAACAAAAGAAACCATCCAGATGACCTGACTGAACATTGCTGGATTAATAAGCATGAACTTTGGTGAGAATATTACATAGTTGTTGGATTTATATTTATGTGACTGTATCATTTGAGTCATTGTCACCAGTGAAGAATTTACCTTTCTGATTCATAAATTCTGGACAGGTTTTCTGAAGATAGAAGTCCTCCACTGTTTTTCATTCATATTTTAAGTGCACTCACATTATGTTTGTGCAGAGAGGAGCCAGGTGCTTTTTTGTTCTCTTCTGCATTTGACTTGTTCTAGTCTCACAGCTATTTTTTGATGACGTGCTAAGATTTATAAAAAAAATAAATAAATAAATAAAAAACAACTGAATACAGAAAATATGTTTGTTTCCATTAGTTTTGTCTGATCATTTCATAGTATGCACCTTGGTGATGTAGTTACTGTAAAGTTTGTGTTTTTTTTCCAGCATAATTTTCTATTGTATCTATAACAATAAAGACCTGAAATGTAGATTTCAGCTGAACAGTACTCAATGAGTTCTGTGATACCTACTTGTAAAATTAATGATTGGTAGACAGGCAGTGACTCCTTGACTCAGCTAGTTGTCCCTGAGGCTAACAGTCTGTCTGCTGTTGTGGTCTTCAAAACCTGCTGGGAGGTGTTGGTGAATATGCCTGACATGTATAGTGCCTCAGTCAGTGTTTGTGTGTGTGAGACTATGTGAGCTGCTTTTTATGACCATGTCAAAGACAGCAGTGATTGATGTCCTACCTGGCTTGGCTGATTAATTACACTCCAGGTCGATGTAACCCAGCAAACTCCAGCAGAATATGTATGTGTACACGTGCAGACACATGACAACTTGCCCTTAGGCTGACACACGCTTGGTGTAGATGTAAAACATGCTTACTCTGCAACTGCAACCCGCAGTGCAAACAAATGTTAAACATAGCATGGTCCCTCTCACACCATTCTACTTATCAAGAGATGCATGTGATCAAATGCATTTAAAATTATTTGATGTTGTTTTCTGTATTTTTATGTTGAAACTGCAAGAAAAACCACTTGTTTTCAGTTCATTTTCACATGAATATATTGATAGTGAAATATATCCTTAAAAAAATACTCATTGTGTATCATTTTAACCTCAAGCTTGCTATCACATGAACTGAACCCATCACGCAGCCTGATCCTGCTCCAACCTAAGCAGCTTTTTTAAAGGCTTTTTTTTTTCTTCCTCCACCATCTCCTACTCATTCCCCTCACTAGCAATCCAGCCATTCTAAGTGATAAATAGGCTTCAATTAAGGGCCTGCTTCGTAGACTGCAATGTGTCATCTGTGCCTAGGTTGCCTTAACATTTATTCGATAAAGATTCAGCACTGAGCAAGAGAGAGAGGAAAGACAAATGGATCCCAAAGATACCAGGTCATGTTTGTCTGCTATCTGAGAAAGAGCCCCCAATGATTATTTCATTGGCGTCGCTATGGCGGTTTAGCATCGGTGCAGTATTTATCAAAACAGGCTTGAAGGCAGCTCAGTGTTATTAGGTTATTTCTTGGTTAGCTAATGACTATTATTCTTCATGACAGGGGATTCACTCTGTGTTTACACAGTGCACAACCTCAGGCTCATTCAAGCATATGAGTTGCGATGCACTTCTTGTCAATGGTGAAAAGAACAAGATGGCAAAAAGTGAGTTAAGTTAGATTAGTTAATATACAGTATTTAAGACTTGCTAGCTGTTTTTCTTTTTTGTTTTAGTGTTTGTTCCATTCAGTTTTTTGTTTCTTTTTCTTTAAAGATGAATGTGTTGATGATGGCCACGCCACTGATGAGGAGAACGAGGGTTACCTGCCTCTGCTCCGGCTTTAAAATGCTCATTACCATCACTCGGCGCCAAGTAAAGCAGGTCACCTTGGAGAGAATTGCTTTTCTGTTAAAAGTGATTAAGGACCCACTACGTCTTTTGTCATTTTGAATACTATGAAAGTTCGTATCAACCAGGTACAAACTGACATTTCAGGAGAAAAAGTGCCGTCACGCTCGATGATGTTGTAAATATTGGGAGAAGGCTGTAAGAGAGGGCAATTATTTTTTCACAAGTTTTATGAAATACTGATCAGCTATACTCACAGTCTGCCTTTGTGCTGTAACAATAAAATGGTTTCATGGTTAAACTAGATGTTTTAATTATAAAAGGCAAATTATGAACAAACTGAGAACCGTCATTTTATTCTACGTTAAATGGAATTTTGATGAGCAACTCCTCCGCCTGTAGATGTACTTATAATGGCCAGGTTATTTGTTTTATTGCCCAGAGCTCCATACACCACGCATGTACATCCTCTTTCAAAAATTGAGTTTTTACAATAAACGCTTGCCCACTTCAAGTCAAGTCTTCATAAGATAATTTGCTTACAAAAAATTGACTGAAGTGTTGATTTCAGAGAAAGCAGACCCCACTCAGTTTTTGAGTATTGGTGTAAGTGGCAAAAGTTGGAAGGTTGGGTACCAGAGTGTAAAAAATGGAAACAAATTAAAAATAAATAAATACATTTAAATCCATGAAATCCAAAGACATAAAGCCAATAAATGGAATGAAAAAACTGCCATGGCAGCTGGAGTATTAATTGACACAGAATCATTTATTTGTGTGTCAAAGTTGTTGGATGGTTGAGAGCTCAAGAGTGTAGAGTAATGAGTAGACAGGCAGGCAGGTTTAAATTTAAAGTGTTTCATTAATGAACAAAAACCAGTCCAAGTTGTTGAAAACCACAGTTGAGACAGGACAGGATAGCTGACAGCGAAAGAGGAAAAACCAGGAAGCGTAACTCTACCGGGAGGTGTGATGGGTGAATGAGAACAGGTGGACTGATTACAGATGAGACACAGATGTGTGGGTGAGAAGCACCTCAGAGAAGCAGAGAACTATGGCTGTGGAACATGAAAATACAAAACCTAAACATTTGACTTGACTGGTGACAGAATATCGACAAGTTAAAAACCCGGCAGTGGCAAGATAACTGTGACATTCTGATCCATAAAAAATTTAAAATAGTGATTGACCAAAAAAAGTAAATAAACAGAAACTCAAAATCAAGAAAAACAACCCCCCCCCCCCACACACACACACACACACACACAATCCACTTAAAACTGTGACCTTTTGATTCAATATCTTGTATTAGAAGTTAACCATGAGGTCTCCAGCTTCTGAATGCTTTGATAACACTCATATTGAGTTTCATGCACGCTCTGTATTTCTGTTTGCACAGATGCTCAGTTGAAATTTTCATACAGCACAAATTCCCCCAGCCCATCTGTTTTTAATTTTAATTTTTAATTTATTTATTGTTGCCTGTTCTACTTGCATCTCAGCTTGGCTTGTTTTTGATTCCATGTCTCCCTGAAGGGAGTCCTTTAAAAACACACTTCCTTGTGTGTCTGGCTCACCTCTGCTGGATCAGCTCAGGGTGGCTCAGCTCTGTAAGTGCATTGACCTCTGAGCCCTCTGTGGGTGGGTGGATTTCCCAGAATGATTTTGGTTTGGAGTCCGTTTTCACTGGGAACCTCATTATTTTGGCAAAGGACACTCAAGGGAGGAAGACTTTTTTTTTTAAAGGAACCAAATCCCTTCTGCTGTGCTTCATGGAGTTTTTTTGGGCTCATAATTTTGTGTGCAATATTTATGTTTGTCTTTTTTCTCACTCATCTTCGTTCTTCTGTATGAACTTGTTCTGAATACAAATTTAGAGCTTTAATTGAGTCAAGCCTCGGAGGTATGAGTCACCCAAAATTAACTGGATTGTCCGTAAACCCTGAGGTCGGTGCTCAATGTTAATTATCTGAAGTTCAACAAACAATTAGGCACATGGCTGGTGTTCCATGTGGAAGCAAAAACTAAGGATAAAGCTGGGGGGAAGACTGGGAAGTCTTTAGAAAGAAACGTATTTGTGCAACATGTTCTACACAGTAACACGTCAAGGGGGCCCTGCTCTCAGAACGCCTCATAACAATTCTCAAATAGTGAGACAAGATGTTTATCAGCTGCAACACTTGCTATTAATTTCAAATGCACTTAAAACTATGCCCAAAATGTGATCGAGCTAATAGAGTGAAGGTGTCTTGTTTACAACCAGTGATGCACTTAATTGTTGTTTATGTCTTATATGTGACGTTAATGTGAAGTTGGATGTTGTGTGCACCTTGGCCAAACCTACCTCCAGACTGACTGGAAATGCAAACAGGACAAAATATAGAAACACATAAACTAGATGTATGGTCTGAAATAGGATATTTGTCTCAACACTGTGCGGTTTGCTGTTTATTTAAATTAAATCTTCTTACTTTGTTCTGATTATCTACCAAAGTGTCAGTCCCTCCAGATTAATGCTGTTGAGTTTATCAAAGCTTCCAAACTGGCTAAATGTTTGCCTCTAATTTGTCACAACGTGTGTATTGTAGAAATTCCCAGACATCACTGCAATCATTTTAGAGTAACCATGAAGGAAGTTTTAGTTATGTGTTTATCTCTTGTTTAAGCTCCAGACTTCTGAAAGACAGACTCTTGTTTGCCGGTGATGAAGTTACATCTAAATAATCTGAAGAGGATGCAGAATGAATTAAACTCTGCCTTAAGGTGACAAATGCGTTTACTAGAATGAGTAAAAGCAATAACCACAGAAGATATAAGGCTGACTGCTCATAATAAAGAGGCGTGCACCGATTAAAATGTTCGAGTCAGCCCTGTAAATTTCTGCTTTGGCTGATAATAGCTCTCTTTCTCATTTGTGATAAGTGACAGCAGATGGACTGAGAAATAAACCTGAGGACACAGAACCTTCTTCTAATGTCAGTCAAATAAAAATAGCTCACAAAATAATCCTCCTGATTATTGGGCACGTGTGTACGAATGGTTAGAAGATGCTTGCATTCATATTTCACAGTTCACAAAGGCCATAAATGTTCAGCCAACTTTCATCAGAATTTGTAACAAGGTATCTCCTCTATGTCTAAAAAATATACTATGACACTCTAGGTTCAGAAATTGTCAGATAGTAATTATATATATTGTAACGACCCTGTGTTTATCCTACTGGGGCCAAGTGGTTCTGTACATTCTGTGGGGTTTGCATTGTGTTCCTTATT
>JARVLU010001354.1:23893037-23904313 GCA_031762415.1 Simpsonichthys santanae
ATGGTTGGTCGCACATGTGTTGGAGATTTTTGTTATGTCCCAGCCTCAGTGGAAGGGACCCCATGCGCAGCCCTGATTGACACCGGCTCTACGGTAACGCTAGTGAGGCCCGATGTTGTACCAGACTGGACTCGGATCCAACCCACCACAGTGCAGCTGCGCACAGTCACAGGGGACACGGCACCTATGAAGGGGAGAGGGACAATGACTGTTAATGTAGGTGGCCGATCCATCACCCACCCGGTGTGGGTAGCAGAGGTACAGGACATGTGCATATTGGGGTTGGACTTCTTAAGGGCCGCAGGGGGCCAGTTGGACTTAGGTGGGGGGACATGGAGTTTTAAGGAGGGCCCTCTCATCCCACTGCTACCCACAGTTTCTGACCAAGCTCTCATGGGTTCCGCGGCCTGTTACACGGAACCTCAGCTTGTGCCTGCTGAACACATCTCACCTCAACCCAACCAGGTTGCTGCCATAATGGCCCCAACACTGATGAGCCCTACGCCCCCAGTGTGGACATCCCAGGAGACAGGAGACGCGTCGGTGACCCTGGTCCAGAAGATCTGGGCAGAGAACTGTAGGGGTTTAGATACTCAGCAACAGGAACAACTAAGACAGCTGCTCATGGATTTTAAAGATAGCTTTGCGCTGAGTGAAGACCAGGTGGGACGGACTCAATTGGTGGAACATGACATTATGACGGGAGATGCATCCCCAATAAAATGTCGTCCCCGCCGGCTCCCTATGGCCCGCCAGGAAGCATGTGACAAGGCAATATTAGATATGTTGCAGGCTGATGTTATTGAACCTTCAAACAGCCCCTGGGCGGCTGCCGTTGTCATGGTGCCTAAAAAGAATGGGGAGTGGCGCTTGTGCGTCGATTACAGGCCATTGAATGGGGTGACAGAAAAGGACTCCTACCCACTGCCTAGGGTTGACGAGTCACTGGACCTGGTGTCCGGCTCCAACTGGTTCTCGTCACTGGATCTTAGGAGCGGTTACTACCAGGTCCCACTATCAACAAGTGCCAGACCAAAGACTGCTTTTTGTACGGGGCGGGGACTCTGGCAGTTTAAAGTGCTCCCTTTTGGGTTGTGCAATGCACCTGCTACTTTTTCTAGGCTGATGGACCAAGCGCTGGCCGACATCCCCCGCCAGGAGTGCCTGGTGTATCTGGATGATATACTGGTCCATGGTGCCTCCTTTGCAATGGCCATGAGCTCACTCCGTCGAGTGCTGGAGAGAATTAGAGCAGCGGGCCTGAGACTCCACCCAGATAAATGCCATTTCATGCAACAAGAGGTGTCCTTCCTGGGTCACCGGGTTGGGAGAGAGGGAATCGGCACAATGGAGGACAAAGTAAGGATGGTGGCAGAATGGCCAGTTCCCACTTCCCAGAGAGACCTTAAAAGTTTCCTGGGGCTGGCTTCCTATTACAGGAGGTTTGTACGGGGGTTCGCAAGTATAGCGGCTCCCCTCTTCCAACTGCTCCAGAGGAAGCAAGACTATGTGTGGACTGAACAGTGCCAGGGAGCGTTTGACTGCCTGCGACGAGCTCTGACTGGGTCCCCTGTCCTCGCCCCCGCAGACCTCTCCCTCCCTTTCATCCTTGACACAGATGCAAGTAACGTGGGAGTTGGGGGAGTCCTGTCACAGTTGGGAAAGGGGGGAGAGAGGGTGGTGGGGTATTTCAGTAGGGCCTTTAACAAAGCGGAGAGGCGCTACTGTGTGACAAGGCGAGAGCTGCTGGCGGTTGTACTTTCTCTTCGCCATTTTAAGTATTACCTGTGCGGCCTGCCATTCACGATCAGGACCGACCACTCGGCCCTCCAGTGGCTGATGTCTTTTAAAGAGCCCGAGGGTCAGGTGGCCCGGTGGCTAGAAGAGCTGCAATCCTATAACTTCTCAGTTGTTCACCGGGCCGGAGCTAAGCACGCTAATGCCGATGCCCTCTCCCGTCGCCCTTGTGCTGCAGGGGGTTGCAGTTATTGCGACCGGAGGGAGAGGTTGGAGGAGGAACAGCTGCGTCGGAACCGGCCAGGGTCAGGACAGAGTGACTCTGTAATCTGCAGAGGGTTACAGGCAGTTGGCATAGATAACTGGAGGCACCAGCAGGAACAGGATCCTGATATCCAGCCTGCGTTGCAGTGGGTGGAGAGACAACTGAAACCGCCATGGGAGGAGGTTGTTGGGCTCTCGCTAGCAACTAAGGGGTTGTGGTCCAAATTTGAGGCTCTGCGTCTAGAAGACGGGGTGCTGCAGAGGTCGTGGAAAGACCCCTCCACGGGCGAGGATCGGTGGCAGATAGTAGTCCCGAGAGGCCTGAAAGACGTAGTCCTGCAGGGCGCGCATGGGGCATCGGGCTCTGGGCATTTTGGCGTTACAAAAACTCTCCGTCGTCTCAGACAGGGATTTTATTGGGGCCAGTGCAGGAGAGATGTAGAGGATTTTTGCCGCCACTGTGATCCCTGTACAGCACGGAAGGGGCCGACAGGTCAGTCCCATGCCCCCCTACAACAGTTTGTTGTAGGAGCCCCTATGGAGAGGGTGGCCGTGGACATTATGGGCCCCCTGCCACGCTCGGACAGGGGGAACCGTTATGTCCTGTCGGCTATTGACTATTTTACAAAATGGCCGGAGGCATACGCCATTCCCGACCAGGAAGCGGAGACAGTGGCAGATGCTTTGGTTGGGGGTTTGATTAGCAGGTTCGGGGTGCCAGACTGCATTCACAGCGACCAGGGGAGGAATTTTGAGTCGCGGGTGTTTTCTGTCATGTGCGGCCGTCTTGGCGTTGAAAAAACAAGAACAACCCCATTACATCCCCAGAGCGACGGTCTAGTGGAAAGACTCCACCGCACCCTGGGACAGCAGTTGGCCATCCTCACAGCGGAGCACCAGCGAGACTGGGACGAGCACCTGCCACTGGTGCTGATGGCGTGTCGTTCAGCCGTGCAGGACTCCACGGCATGCACCCCATCACTCCTAATGTTGGGGAGGGAGCTGCGCACACCGGCTGAACTGTCTTTTGGGCGGCCACCGGATGCGCCCGATGTTCCAGCTGGTCCTGAGTATGCCAGGAAACTTCAGGACAGGCTAGAGACAGCCCATACATTTGCCCGGAGGCAACAGGAACAAGCTGGTATGCGCCAGAAGCGGAACTATGATGTGAGAGCGAAGGGGCGTCACTTTACTCCGGGGGAGCTGGTCTGGGTTTACAACCCTCGTAGGAAGAAAGGACGGTGCCCGAAGCTGGACAGTCAGTGGGTGGGTCCCTGCAGCGTGCTGGAACGCCTGGGAGAGGTAGTCTACAGGGTACAGACACCCCAGAACGGGAGGAGACTAGCTCTGCACCGAGACAGGTTGGCCCCATATCAAGGCAGGTCAGCACCCCAGTCCCCGGAAGGCCTTCGGTCGGGGTCTCGGGTGTGCCCGCCAGCCTCGCCGGAAGCCCTATCACTGCTGTCGAATGATGTCCCAACTGCAGAGACTAGAACGCCGCTGGGAGCTCGCCCACAGCGGACGAGGCGGCCCCCAAGACGGTTTGATGACTTTGATTGTTCCCTCGGGGGCGAGGAACTCAGTAGTGGGGGGGTAGTGTAACGACCCTGTGTTTATCCTACTGGGGCCAAGTGGTTCTGTACATTCTGTGGGGTTTGCATTGTGTTCCTTATTTTGGTGTGGGGTATTAAAGACTTCTCCCGTATGACTCTGCTCACCCCCGCCCTCACGGGCCAAGTGTTGTGTGGGTAAGGGAGGGGGGAGCACTTCCTGTTAGCTAGTGTTGTTGCGCGGGTTTTTGTCCGGTTCTGTTGAGTTTTAGAGGCGTGAGCTGCAGCCTTGGAAAATAGCAGCTCCTGTTCATTTCAAATAAAGCCCATCTTTGGTTGGACTGTACCCGCTGTGCTGGCGTCATTACAATATGTATATATTTTACCCCAAAAGAAAGCATAATTAGACAATAACCTGAGAGAATTAAGTGCAAGTTGGAACTTTTTTTTGTTATGTTTTTATTTTCTTATCAAATTATGAATATTAAGCCTGTAATTTTAGATTTTAAGGCCCCTGCCATTTGCTAGTGGAAGCACAGTGAAGAAGTAAGTGAATGAGAAAGTATGAAAGTTGGAGGACTGTGGAACATGTTGCTCAGGATGAATATTAAACTATCATTCTCTTGCTAGAAGATCTGCCAACTTTTCACAGGAAAGTAGTTTTAGGTCCAGTCTCTAACAATAACCAATGATATGTAGTAACACAACTCAGGCTGATTAGCATTAGGTATCAGGTAGGTAAATGACATCTCAATGATGATTGTGAAAGATAAACAGATGTATAGTCTTTAGTTGTAACAACAGAGCTTTTTTATTTTCTTTTGTTGCTGCTCTAATGTTAATTATTTATCAACAATTTCCTGCAGGATCAATAAAGTTATACTTTATCTTACAATGTATCTTATTTAGGAGTGATTTGCTTTAAAGAAAATTAGTTTGTAATTTGTTAACTTCGTAAATATGAATTATTGATGCATGTCATGCTCAAGACTTTGGGTAATAAGGTTAGTTTGTTGCAGATATAACATCCTTTATATTTTAAACCAGTTACCAAATTAATGGGACTTTTTATTTTGATGTTATGTTAATTAATGATGGTGAAATGTCACACCGACAGCATGTTTGCCTTTGTGTTTAACAAATGTGATCCTGTAACAGTGACCTGAAATGTCTTATTGTAAACATCAAAGTTTTTGATCAATAATCCAGGTAAAAAAAATCCAACAAAGTTCAGTCTGGACAATTTTTTTTTTTTTTTTATCCTTCATCCAAAGGACTTCCATTATTGAGCATGAACTTTGATGTTCTAAACCACTTTGGCTATGGCTGCCTAGTCAATGGGGGAGAAGGAGGGCCACAGAAACCATCTTATCACCAGCAAACTGGTTGGTCCACTATGTGAGTGTTCTGCTTGTAGGGCTAAGTTTGTTGTAGCTCCTCAGACTGATGAAGTCCTTTGGATGGATGAAATGTCTCAAAAAATTTTTTTTAATTAAAAATCATTCAGATGACCTGACTGAACTTTGCCGGGTTCTTATTGTACACTCGTCCAAACAGAATATGTTGTATCTGGGTGTATAAATATGTACAAGTGAATACAGGTCCAGTTTGACCTGCCAGACCTTTGCAAAACATGTGTTTTGATTATTGTATGTTTAAAAGCATGTTAATGCAATTTATGACTGACAGATGCCTTTTAAAAAAGACATTCATAATGCACAAGTGATTTGGTGTGCAAATACATTTTTTTATGATTTCTCTTTATTTCCATGCTTACCAAAACATATAAGGCATGTTTGTCTATTCTTAGACAGAGTGAATGCACATCCAAATAGAATTTAGATAAAGCAAAATTGTCACAAAATTTAAATTTTCTGTATGGGTATTCACACCACTTACTCATATTCTAATACAGTATTTCTAACTTTATTCAGACATCAAGACTTCATACAAACTTTCAGGAGGTACCTTTCTGAAAAATCTGCTTGTATCACCAGGTAACATAAATAAAAGTTAATGACCCTTTCCTCTAAAATTACCCATTTGTGACGCTATTAGAGGGACCATCGTGTGTAAATTGCTGACTGTTTAAATCCCATTTATTAATACAGTACATAGCCCCATGTTTTTGGTATGGACATTCCTGTTAGCCTGCGTAATGAACGAAGCTATCCTGCTGAGGTCATGATTCTTCACAGCCTCTACAGACACTTCCTCTGCAGGCAAGTGTCCCTTACTAAATGTTTTTTGTCATGCTGAGCTCAAACTAAAAGCACAAGACCCCGTGATGATTATAAGAAAATAGTACAATTATTTTGCTGTGCACCCACGAACCCGCTGCTCTTACCACAAGCAGGGTTACATTTCTGTTGATCCTGTCTTGACAATGTTGTGTAAAATGTTTCTGTTCCCTGGAGAGACTGAGAAATGTCTGTTAATAATTACCAGTCATTAATGTAACCTTTTAGTGCTTTTTGTTTTTGCCTTCAATAGCTACAGCATTTTGTTTCAATTTCTTAGAGCTTTCACAAACTGGATCACAAATTACAGAGAGTTGTGGTATACATTGCACACATCTACTAGTTTTCACACTTTAAGTGTTTCAGGCAGTAGAAGCATACTGCTTTTATATTTTCCTGGCAGCATTTGTGACCTTTGTAAGTAAACAAACATCCCCTTCAGCGGTGTGTCTTGACCTCGGGAATATGACGGACCTTTCAGCAAACCGACCGAATTGTTAGACATTTTGGGCTGAATAAAACAGGTTAGAGGCCGCTGATGGTGTGGTGGTCAGCCGATTAGCCCTGTCACCTCACAGCAAACATGTTCCTCATCTGAATCCAATTAAGGTTTTATTTTCTTCATGTTTCTGAAAGGATTATTTCCAAGTGCTCCAACCTAGGGGTTTGCATGACTTCATATTTTTTGAAGTCGACTTCAACTTGATAAAAGTCGAATCGATGTCGACCAGTCACTGTGACGTCATAAGAACTCAAGACGCTGTATATATAATTTACAATTAAAAAAAACATGGGGAGCATATATTTATGCTCCTACCAGTTATCATGCTGCAAATAAGTAACAGGAAAACCAAAACTATTATTAAACTTCAAAAGTGAAAGAAATGTGTGGCACGTAAAAAATTTAAGTATAAACAGGGGTACAGGTGGATTGGAATCCACCACCACCCGTTGACGCGGCATCTGGGTCCAGTCCAGTTAAGCTTTAGGTGGATCACAGGCAGTGAGCTATCTGGATTTTTTTTAATTTTTTTTTATTTTATTATTATTATTATTTTTTTACTTCTTTCAACCGGCCGGTCAGTGCACAGTCAAACAGCCGCGCACAGTTGGTGACCCAAATTGGACCATCAGCCGCGAGTGGCCACTGCCGCTATCAAAAGCCTGACACCGACCTGGCCCGCCCATCCAGCACATTGCTTTGGCCTAGCCCAGCCTGAATTATCAGGTCGTGTCAGGCCGGGCCTGATGTGGGCCCGGGTTAGAAATGACAGCTCTAGCCAGGACCCGGTGACACAATCACGTGACTGCAGCTAGTCGACGTGAAATTAAAAAAACTCACAAGATGCCCTAGAATCGACTCGTCAATTCAACCCCTACTCCAACCTCCTCACACAATCCAAAAAATATAACATGTTATCATCAGTTGATGGTCCTAATAAAAATATAGGTCTAAATGTGCACGTCTGTCTATATTTTTCCAATTGTTCCTTGATCAACAGGTGACATGTTGAGGGTTTCCCTTCTTCTTGCCCTGCAACAGCTGGAATAAGCTTTGATGTAGTTAGAAAAATCCACGGATGTTTAGAATGATGTCAATGATTCATCATATGCTTGTACATAAAATTAGTTTCTGATCATTGGCTTTTTTTTTACTGCTCGATGCTTTTCTGCTGAATGGTTTAACAGGTGCATTTTTAAACTTGTTTTACAAAATTTAAGTATATTGTCCAAAATCTTGGGATAATCCTTTAGAGCAGAGGTCTCCAACCATGATCCTTGTATCCCATTTGTCTGCATGTTTTTCATGCTTCACTGCTTTAACACACTTGACTGAAATGAATGTGTTGTCGACTGGTTTCTGCTAAACTTGATGGCATTCCATGTAATTCCATTATTTGAAAAGGCTGTGCTGAAGCCTAAGACATGCAGGACAGTGGGCCACGAGGATCAAGGTTGGGGACCTCTGTTTTAGTGCCATTAGTCATGAAATTGACTTGGTGCCTGCAATGCCAGATAAAAACAGATCAGCAGCATGGCAGAAAATTCAAGGTTTTATTGTTGGCATATGTCTTCTTTTCTTCATGAGCTTCCTTTTGTTAGAAATAAACATATATGTTGTATTCATGAAGAAATCTGCTTTTGTTTTCCAGTTTTTAAATGTTTTAGCAGCAAAACTTTGGCTGTCATGAAGATTTTTACAAACGTACTGCAGTTTTTCACCTTTATTTCTAAAGGATAATTTCTCGTCTTTCTTTTTTCAACAAGCTGGGTTTGATGGAGTGAGTGTTATTAGACAAGAGCTGAGACCTTAATTTATTTAGATATCTGACTTAGACAGCTTCAACTGTTGCATTATTCTCTTGTTTTATTACTAGCCTACCCTTATTCTTACCTTACTGTCCTAGAAATATGTCAACAGTTCAACCGCTTCATAAAACAAGCAGTTTTATGAAGTGTTTTGGGGAAAAGGCTATTAAGCAGTTAACTCATTGGCTTTATAACCACACACTTATATTGTGGTTTATTATTAAACTGTCACACAGCTTTCTTGATACACTGAGTGTAAAAAAAAAAAAAAAAAAAAAAAAAAGGAATTTGGAAGCCATAAACTCTTTTTTCTTTGCAGCAGGGACAATTACTTGGATCGTTTCAATGAAGTAAACACTTTAAAGTAAGCATTTGCATTTTTAAAATCCTTTTTAAGTAAACAAAATTAATTTATTGCAAAAGTGTCACAATTGTATCTGATGTATAAATTTATTTTAGGTTACTACTTACACAAAAATACCTTTTGGTTTATCTCTAATCTTGAAACCTGTCCATTTTATGAAATTGCAAGACCTCTCCAGGAATATCTAATTTGCCTCATCATAGTTCTGTAACAAGACTTTCGATGAAGACTTTTGATTTTTACGCTCTGAACCATGAAGTAACAAGTTCCAGCACCCACAAGACATCGAGGGAAGAAAGGAAGACTGGCCTTCATCTGCTGCTTACAGCTTAAAGCAAAGGTGTGGAGCTGTGCAAAATCAAGACAGATTGTAGAAAAGAAAGGGTCACTTAAAAATAAAACACAAAGACTGAAGACTATAGCTCCAAGTTGTATGTCTTATGCTAACAAAATCTTAAACATCCACGCTATGCTTATTCATGTTGGGGTCGTGGAGGCAACAGGTCCAGAAGGGAAAACATTGTATGAATTATGTATTAAGTTAACATGTTGTTTTAACATTTTGCCTGGAGCATGGAACTGTGCTTTGTAGCTCATAAACTGAAAACTAGTGTCATGATGTTTGTCACATTAAGATTGTGCTTTGGGTTTTTGAACCACTGAGTTCATAATTTACCCATCTCTCTGTTTTGATGTTTTTGGATTCGGTGCCTTGAGGCCACTGTTGCAGCTCAATGCATCACTGCACGTTGACAGTGAGTGATTATGTCCATGTTTGTTTCTTCTTTGTTCGGGCAAATGGATTCAGAAAGAACTGTCTTCTAAAATCTAAGTAACAGAGGAACACTTTCTGAGAATGCCTAAAACACACAAGTCATTCAAGCAGCCAGTGAGTGTCTCCATTCATAACCTGCAAAACAAAACGTCTCCTTTATGTTTAGGTCCTAAAATGAAATCAGTTTTCATGCCTCTGCATGTGTAAAAAACGTAGATCTGTCAAAGTTGATGATGCGCACTGGGATGCTCTGCATTCCTAAAAATAATCCCATGTTTCATCCTGATATATTAGGGTCACGGTGATATTTCTGTCCATCTGAATCGTGTTTTGCTATTCAGATGTGCATCTGAATTAATGCCACATTTGAAACACACCAGCAGTTTCACAAGGGAAAGTCTTTTCATCAAGGGGAAGAAAGCACTTAACAAACTGTAACAAGGTCTTTGAAAGCCCGGCTTGGGAGAACTGCTGGACTCAGCAAAGCTGTCAGCTGCTTTCACATGAGCCCATCAGCCTACTTGTTTTCCAAACTTGTGTGTAATGAAAATGCCTTTGGATAAGATATTATGTCTTCAGGCAAGCTGTGTTGTGTGTTTCCATTTTTAAATACATCAAAATAGTGACACTGTCCTTGTTGCTTTTTTTTTTCTGCGTGTTTATTGTAATACTCCAAATCTGAGCCCCGATAGAACGCCCCTGAATGCCAAATTGTTGTATTTATGACCATTTATAATCTTTTCTATTGATGTTACTCCACTCATTCCCTCGTCCATCTTCAATTTTTGCACTTATTTTAATTGAAATACCATCATGCATCACCCTAAATGGCTGCAGTGGAGGGACATTTGGCTGCTCTCATGCATGGAAGTCCTCGAGTGAATGAGTGGCAGCTGTGTGGATCAGGTGTTTTTATTGAGGATGTTGGCAAAACATTTGCCATGAAAGAAAGGAGTCTTGGCAACGGCTTTGAAAGAAGGGATGGAGACATGTTTGGAGTAGCGATGACTGTGTGAGTGATTAGGGAGGAGAGGATAGTGCTGCTGGGTAGCTACCACTTCAATCTGCCTTGTCATTAAAATGCATTTCCAAGTTAGATTCAGTCTAATATGATCCAGGCAGGCTGTTCAGCTGGAGCCCTACTACGAATTCCCTTTTACTTTAATCTGTCTAGCTATTTACTAGATTTCATCATAATTTGTGGATTTATTTGTGGATGTTTAATGATCACTTTTACAACGACTGTCACTATTTTGTTCATAGCAGAAATAAATAATATTTTCAGGGAAAAGAGACATACTTGTGGAATAAAAAAACAGAAAATCATGCACAGCTTTATCTGACAAACAGAGCCACGTGGAGTTTAGCAGAAACTCATATTTTGGCATTTGTTGAGCCCAGTTTAGCTGATCTTTTTTTTTTTTTTTTTTTTTACTATTATTACATATTTTGTATAAAACTTTGCAGCTAGGCAGTCCAAGTAAGAGTTAATTTAAACCCTCACACGATCAGGTGAATCAGGTTGTGCAAATAGATACTGAGACAGTCACACATCCTGTCACTCAGATAGTTATCTAGTCTTTGACGCTCCATAAAATACAGTGGCTTTGAAATTCTGCAGCTTTCTGAGACAAGATGTTTTACAATATGTTGTTCATCATCGAAACAAAAGAAACTACTACTACAAAATTATGAACATAAAACAAGAATATACTGTACTGACAGAAGCAATGTTTGGACTTCTTGTCGCCTAGAGCATTGTTTTCAAAAGTTGTAAACAAATACTGTATCTTGCACAATCATAAACACTTTAAGGTTAAAAATCTGTTAAACTGGTTGTTATAACAACTTTTATGTTTGCTAATGTCAGTTGGCTGTAGCTGCCATCTTGAATTGAGTTGAATGCAAAATGTAATCCGTTGGAGACAGTGGCGATTTTAGCCTCTTTTTGGGGGTGCTCAAGAACCCCTAAATGTTAACTCAGCACTCCTGAAAAAAGAAATAAATAAACAAATAAATAAATAAATAAATAAATA
>JARVLU010001354.1:23918889-23929903 GCA_031762415.1 Simpsonichthys santanae
AGTGATGATGTGTCCCACACCGAAGGACTCATGATCCCTTCTGGCATGATGACGTCTTAAAATTAATTGCAATTTTCAGTTAAGCTGACTCAGAAATTTCTTATAAGCCCTCTGTAGAAACCATTTACTGAAAATTGACACTTAAAAGAAAAATTATTCTTACAAGGTAATTGAAATAAAGTGCCTGTCAAGAGATGTCAGTCACAGCCTAGCTTAAATAAATGAAAGCACTAACATGTTACAAGTGGAGCTGATTAGTGTATGAGTGCTGCCACCGTTGATTGACATCACTCCTAAAACCTGCTCACTGCTGAAGAACAAAGAGTAGAAACCCTGAAACCCAGTAAGGTGAACTGTGTCATGATTGTGAAGTTGCAAAACAGGAACAGTCAGCTGCTTGTAAGATATTTATTTAGGTATCTAGGCACCAAAACTGACAATTTAAAATGTTACAAACATTGGGATAAGTTATGAACAGTTGACTAGTTATTGTATTAATATTTCCTCCAAATTAAATCATGTTACACTTTACAGCTTCATTTTTAAAGACTTTAATTAGATACATGAAGAAATATAGTTATTATGTGAAAGCTGATGCCTCATTTAGAATGTTAAAACATTGTTCATCAAAACAGGACAATTTTTTTGTTTGTTTTTCATTTTAATAATGTAACATTTTCTTGGATTCTCACAAGAGAAGAGAAAATAAGGCGTGTTGTAGCAAAGGCCAATAAAAATGAATTCACACCGTGTTCTCTTTCGTTTATGACATAATTTTATGTTAGCAGCAGAAGTAAAGCACAATTAAGAAATTAGAGCCTTGACACTGATAAGTCAAGATGGAGTCATAGGTTAACCTGTAGAATGCCGAAACTATGTTTTTTTTTAAATTCATCATCTCAGGTCTCATCATTTTTCCTGCTGTTTTAAAACAAGGATTAACATTGACCTGTTATGAGCATTAAAATATCTTGTTTTACTGAACTGTTACCCACTTAGGGGTTAAACGACTACATTTTTAAAAAAGTCGACTTTAACATGATAAAAGTCGAGTCGACTTATACTAGTTGATGATATCATAGGAAGACACTACATCATAATTGCAATACATAAATAAATAAAAATAAGAAAAAGTCATTTATTTTTTATTTAAAAAAAAAAAGAACAACAAAACATTGGGCATAAATTTATGCTCCTACCATTTATCATATTGCAAATAAGTCAAAGGAAAAGCAAAACTATTATCAAGCTGCAAAAAATGCTGCTGTTTGCGATCAAGTGTTCGGCATGATGAGTTTTTGAAAATCAAGCAACAAAACTGGGAGCCTTTTTTGATTCATGGGAGGAAATAAAAAAATTTGCAACCATTTTTAAACATTTTGGAGGAACAAACATTATTTGCAAACTATAGTTGCCAACAGTCACAGCCGAGTGACACTTGCTTTAAAATAAACTCCTGTCTAGTCTGCATCCTTTCTAAATGTTTTAAATATTCTGTTCTTATGGTGCACAAAATTCCCATGCATCACCATGTAACACCAGCCTATGCACCTATGAGTATAGTTTAAAGGAGATGCTGGTTGTTTAACAGAAAGAGCAACAAAACATTGGTTTGCACTTTTAGGCAAACTTGTCATTTTCACCTTACTTTGGGGGGATGGGGTTAAATACATGTTTGAACAGAATTTTTTATGCATTATGACATGATATTAGATGAAGTTCAGAACATATTAAAGAATAAATATTTTGGATTACAAGCTTTAATGATGCTTACACATGAGAGGGCCCCTGAAATTTGTATTCCAATGTTTGTTTTAATAAAATATGCAGCTTTGACAAAATGGTGAACACTGTTATTTGATGTTATATATTTACTGTACATTATTTTCAACCTATCTTCATATTCAATGTACTAATATGAATTCATGCATTAATCAAATTGAAATGGGTGCAGCAGTTTAAATTCAGGATCACATTTTCACTTTGAGTGCATCATGTTCATTAGTTACTGTAATGACCATTGCATCATTAAAATCCTGTTCATCTGGTCTGAAATAAACCAACACTGTCCTTATTTGGATGTTGTATTAACTAATTTGTTACAGTGAATTAAAGTAACCATCAGTAACAAGCTCATATTAGATAATTACTTTGTGGGAGAAGTGGTGCGCAGTAATGAAGATATAGGGATATGTCTTATGATGTGAAATTACATCTGTTTTACTTCAGAGATAGTCTTTGGAAATGTTTAAATTAGTGTCATCTCTCAGTCAGGCGCAACATCTCAAGTCTGTCTTGTTACACTTTGCTTTCCCTCTGGAAGTTTGTTTTTAATGTTGCTGAAGGATGTCTTGTTTACTGTGATCCAACAGCACACTAGTGCACAGGAGTCTTCACGTCCTGCATCTTTCAACAGATCTTTCTCAAATTTCCAAACTGATTATATGGACAATAATCACATTATTTATTAACCTTTATTTAACCCGGCTCTTTGAAGGAAACTGGATCATGACGACATGTTTGCTTCATAGATCCATTAAATTTCAAACAACCGTGATGTCATCATGTACAGGTGTACATTCTCCTTCATCTAAGTAAAAAAAGTGAAGGAGGAGTGTTTGTCTCTGTAACTGAGGAGGAAGGAATTATGGAAAGAAAAAATCAAACGAAGCACAGCTCTTTAATATCTGTAACTCCGTTCTTATTGTCCATTGTAAAGAGCCGTTCAAGTGACCCGGATCATTTGCAAATGTCACATCTGAAGTCAACCAACTTTTAGTCATAAGTTACTATCAACGTTTAAAAGTCACATTTTGGATAAGACGTTTGGTTTTACAATTTGAAGCTCTGACTGTAAAACTACTAATATTTCTCAAAATTGTTTAGATTGAGTCACTTAAGTGTAATATATTTTAAGTAAAAATTAAAACTATTGTGATGCAAATCTGAAAAAAAAAATAAAAAAAACAGATTTATGTGCAGTTTGCTGTACTGCAGTTGCTGCTCATGATATAGTGCCAGAATTGGGGCAGAATTTCAAAGAGCAGTTAAAAAAAAAAAAAAAAAAAAAAAAACTGGATGATCTTGAAATCATCAAACCATGATGAATAAATGGACAGGTTTGTCATTTTGTTCCAGGACGTGCTGCTGACAAGATTGTTGCTTCTGAGCTTTAATGGATTTCAGACGTAATGTAGATTCAACTGATGGATATCTAGGTACAAGCATCACACCACTGAAATGATACTTGTGCAGTGAATATCCTATTAGTCTTTCATCAAAGGTTATTCTTCAGACTTAGAGGGAACATCATTTCTAATATGAAAAACTACAGAAAACCTGAAAAGTACAAAAAAAACAAAACAACAAAAAAAAAAAAAAAACAGGCTAGTCTCATCATGCATCTTTTTGTTAGTGTATTTTCATGCTTCATCTCTTTACAGCACATATATCATGTTCATCTCATTATCTAGGGAGCTGCTGTTATTAAGAAATATACCCGCATGTGCAGTAAAAGCAATACTTCTCTCAATTCTCATTAGCAGCACTTCAGTGCCACCACACAATAATGAATAACGGAGGAAAAAAGCCCACAATTAGTGATGGTCTGCCAGGAAATCAGTGACACTCACTTATTTCATCTTCTGCGTTTAGGCAACTGAGCGTCGACGCTCAGAATTCACAAGAAAAATAAGGAGACTCTTGGGATGTGCGCAGTTTGTGTTCAGACTGCTTTCTGTCTTCCAGCGGAGCAAAGAAAGTTTATTTAAACAATCATGGCTCAAAGTGTGCAGCAATCAATAAAGAGGCAGAAGACCAAAGGGCAAGGATTTATCTGCCCACCCAAATCGGCATCTTAACCTTCATCATAGCTGTAAGCCTTGACAAGCGTACCTGCAGATCTGACAGCCTGCAGAAGTCGTCCAGTGATGCTGGCCTTGACCAATGGGAAGATGTTCAAGTGGGCCTCACAGGATGTTAAAAACAAATCAAAATGATTGCAGGGAGAAAAATTAGTGTAAAAATTAGTTGCCAAAAGGAGAGGGTTTAGTTAGATGTGTGCATCAGGGGAAGCCTTGTGTGTTTGTACAGAATGTAAAGTGATTAGTTGATCAGCCACCGATACGAGAGGGGAGAGAGAGCACCACAGAGAGAGCACCACAATCTGCATGTTGGCATATTTTTTTCTGATGACGTTGACAACTGAGTGGCAGCAGACAAAATAAAAAAATAAAAGCTGATTTGATTCATATCTTCAGGGGGCATGCATCACAGTTTCTGCTGAGGATTTTCTTTCCTTCCTTTTATGTTTCGCCTTTCTTTCTTTTGAGAGCAAGGGAATTACATCCATCCTACTGTTTTTTGTTTTTGTTTTGTTTTGTTTTTGCTTTTATGTCTCAGCTTCGCGTCCTTCTTCTTTGTCTTCTCTTTGCGCTTGTTGTTATTTTGTCTATTTCATTTGACTACACTCCTGCCTCACAGAAAAGACCAGTGCCATTGGCTTTCTCTCGCTCCATTTTGTCCCCCTGCTCACAGAGGTCTGTCTGTTTTTAATGAGCTTTGCGTCTGTGGCTCTCAGCCTGAGGCTTTCCACCACTGACCTGTTGGCATTTGCTTTTCTTTCCCTCCTCTTGTCTCTCTCCTCCTCTACACTTAAAAAAAAATCCTTTCACCATATGAAGTGCCTTTTCATTTAGATTAAAGATTAAATGATGGAGATACTTTGGTGGTTGGTCTGATGAAGCGTCCCCTATTGGAAAGCAGCATCTTTCCTGTTACACATTTTGCTCAACTGAAATTATTGTTTTACCAATTCACTCCCATTGCTCACTTTTTTTTCATTTACCCTTTATTTATCCAGGTAGTCTCATTGAGCCACGAGAACTCATTTTCAAGAGAGACCTGTTTAGGGAGCAGATGGTGGGGGTTAAGGGCCTTGCTCAGGGGCCCAGAGTGGGGCAAATGAGGGTGGAGGCAGGTGTGGGTGTTTCACCTTTTTCCACCCACATTTATTGATGTTGTCGGTACCGGGGCTTGAAACGGCAATCTTCCGATCACAAGCCCTCCTTCTCTGACCTCTGCACCACCACTCCCCCATAATGCGTCAACATGTTTTTGCTCCAAAGAATAAGAACAAACACTCTTTTAATGTAAAATTCTATCCACAATAAAATAAATAAAATAAAAATGCTATACTGTGGAGGCTGGAACAGCTGGCCTAATAGCAGACATTTGATCTTTAGACTGCACTCCGTCAGACTGGAAGGCAGTGGGCAGCTGATGAGTACAATGACCTTTAGTAGCTGAGCTGCTGCAGAAGCCTTCAATCATGGCTGACTGGGGAGACGGGGCTCAGTCACCAACCAAACTGGAGGTGGTGTGCTGCTGCGTGACTGGATGCAATAACTGATCATTTCTTTATTCTCCTGTGCATTTCCTTGCTAAATAAAGGGCTAGTATTTCTTGAAGGAACACGTATTGCTTTTGCCTTTGCTATTGCCTTCCATGCCAGAGTTTTAAACTAAAAAAAACATCATGCTGAGAAGGAACACAATTACAACTTTTTAGGTCCAGCTTTGTAAATGACTAAATGTGCAACATAATGCAATATTGTAAGACCCAACAAGAGAGCTTCAAGAGAATGTGTTGAGAATGACTTCCTGCTACTTCAATACAGGTAGTCCGCGAGTTACGAACGGGTTTTGTTCCTACGGCGCGTTCGTAACTCGAGTTGCCGTAAGTCGGAGCGCCGGCCACGTGGCGTTCGTAACTCTGGATTTTCAGCCGTAACTCGAAATCGAAAGCACATGGCAGTCGTAACGTCTTTTTAAACACGTTTTTTTCAATGTAAAGCAACAACTGCACAATTAGAACGCCGTTTTAATGTGTTTCCAAGCAGTTAGCTAACAAAATACCCACCAAAAAAAAAAAAAAAAAAAAAAAAAAACATAAAATGCTGCATAAAAAATACACCATAAGGTGTGATGACGTCACTGGGGGCGGCGCCGTAAGTCCGAAACGCTGTAAGTCGATGACCACCTGTATTTGTAAGATTCACTGCATTGTATCTATTGGATAATGTCAGTTGCTGTGGCGGCCATCTTGAATCAACTTGACCCCAAATGTTTCTGAGTTGCAGATGTGCATTTATTAATTACCTTCTGAGAGTTTTACTAAACGTTATCCAGTGGTTCATTGGCTTCAGTGGTTCAGACAGTGTTGTTTGTACCAAAATTACAAGTTACACAATGTGCAGTGTTCAAAGAATGAGTTTGATATGAAACTGGGTTGCTACCACACCAAGATTTAGCTTAATGTCTGTAAACCTGGCTGTGTTACAGCATTTATGTGTTTTCTAAGTTCAGTTGTACAGAAAACTTGAACTGGACTGACTTTAAAGTAAATCAGAGGTGTATACACAGTAGCTATGTCTACATGGACATAAGTAATCAGATTAAACGGCCATTCAGAATAAAAATGTGTCTTGAAAACTCCCCATTTGGATTATTCTGAGCTGATTCAGCTCAATCCAAATTAATTTGTAATCCAAATTCAATTTAATTCAATTCAATTCAAAAATACTTTATTAATCCCAGAGGGAAATAAAGTGCTGTCGTAGCTCGTCACCCTGGTTTCATTCAACAGTTGTTAAAGATGCTGACAGCTGTGGGCAGGAAGGATCTCCTGCAGTGAATCCAAATAAATCTGGCACAGATACTGATCCGTCCACCCGGACGGATCCGGCAGGCCTCTTGGTCCTCCTGGGCAGCAGTACTGCCCGAATGCTGGACAAAATTCCTCTTTGAGCAATGGTCACTTCTCTCAGCAGTCTGCAGAGCTCCTTGTCGCTACAGACAGACAGCTGAAGGTGCCAGGGGATGATCTCGGTCATTCCGCTGACACGAGCTGTGTTTCCTCTTCCACTTTGCACATGCTGCCCTTTAAGAAGCTTAAGCGCAGCTTTTTGTTAAGCGCAAAACACATGCTGATGTTTCATTGTACAGAGACAATTTCAAATTTCATACTTTTGTCTCCTGGTGTTAAAGGAAAAAAAAGTGTATTTTAAAAAAGTGCAGGGTGGCAGAACACCAAAAAGCTAGAACTCAGCGTTTGGAACACAAAAGCCTTCTGTAAAACTTTTGTCTAGATCGATAAGTTTAACATTCTACCACATTTATATTTTTATCTGCATACTTTATTCAACGAAACTGAGCATAAATTCATCAAAACTGTCTTCTGACTTCTTGTTCCCAAGCTGTTGCCATTGTTTAGCTATTTTCAGACAGTTTTGCTGTAACTAATGCATATGGTCACATATTAGATTTTTTTTTTTAATTTAGGGACACATCAATCCTTATGAGAGCAAAAATTGCATAAATTATGTTTCTTGCCTTATCTTACATTTTTGTTGCAATGAGTGCTTTTCAATTACCCAAAATGTTCAGACAGTCCTACAAAAATTAACCTTTGTTTCACACAAGACATCAAACATTTGAGATAGATCATAAATTTAGTTTCCGATTAAAATTTATGTTACAGTTTTTAAATTACCTGCAAAGAGAAAAGGTCACAGAAGTTTATTGTGTTAATGCTTTCATGGTTGTCACCTTCTTATAAACTACCATTTGACAGAAGTGGTGTCAGTTATCATCTGAGTGTTTGTTGCCTTTTCTGTATCTTTTTGAGACATAAGCCGCCCACAGAATCAAGCATAATCGCTGCTCCTCCTCCTTTCATAGTCTGGCTCCTTTATTTTTCATGTCACACCAGCTCCCACTTCTCAGATACTTCACATGCTTTGACAAAATCAACTTAGAGACACATGGATGCTAATGCACGCATGCACGGTCAAATCTGCAGAGAGAAGTCATGGATGAGGCACAATATTTGATCCCAAAAAAATAATAATTCAGACCAGATTTTATATCCATTTCCAACACATTTACTTAAACCCACAATATTTCTTTGCAGTTGCATTCTTTACAAGTTGAAAAGTTGTTCACAGACAAAATAGCTAAAGTGATGAATTTACACATTAGAGTTAATTTGGTGCAATGGTTTGCATAACCTACAAGCTTGACAGGTCTCTAAGCCATTTTCACACTGGAGCTGCTGCCCAAATAGGAGGTTTAGAGCTTAGAGAAGCTTATACAAGCAAAAGGATTTGGGCCTTTCTCCAGCTCACAGGAATACTCCTGAGGTTGGGTTTGTTTGTAGACAGGCACAAGAAAAAAGGCTGAGATTTGTAAGCAAGTTTGAAACAAAAGTAACTATTAATTCAAGCTAGAAATAATACTATATGTTCTTGTTAGCACACAGATGTCTCTACTTCTAAACCTGGAGCAACAATGTCTCTTTTTTTTGTGTGACCACCATTCTTGTCTAACCTCACGTCTCTTTCAGTTTCTGATGCTCATCCCTCTCACCATGATACTGTCTACTCAGAAGGTTCTGTTACCAAGGGCACGTGCTGAAGTATCACTTATTTATTTTTATAAATTTGTATTTGTCCTCAAATACGCAATATGTTAACTGATAAAGTATGTCCTTCCTAAAAGTTGGAATTACCTGCAGGCTACCCTGCCATATTGTGTGCATTATGAGGTCTGACACAAGTCTTTCTTTTGAAAATTTATAAAACAAAGCTCAAATGCATAATTCTCATCAAGAAGGCCACAGAATGCTCAGCAACCAACAACACAAAAGAGACAGTCAGAGATGTTCCTTCATCACTCCCTCCCAGCAGCTCACTCTCTGTGCGCCAGCTGTAATAAAACACAAGCAGACTTGTTTGTGACTGCACATCAAAGAAAGAGTGAGCAGTAACACAGAGGCTAATTTCCATACCCTTCTTAAGCAATCTGGAAAAAAAAAAAATCTGTCCCTAATGTAGATGTCATCTTTTAGAGCAAAGCGAAGGTGAGGAAGAGTTGGTGTAGTTCCAGTGAGGTGCTCCAAAGTTTTATTTCAGAATAGATTGTCACCTTCTTAGCTGCATGATAAGGTTAATGCACAATGTGACTGACATTCAATATGGAAGTCCCAGGAATTAAAAAATAATTTGTTACTCAGAATATATATTTGTCTAATAAAAGCAGAGCAGAGTTTAGAGTAATGTAAACTGTTTTACTGAATATCCTGATGCATGCTCGATAATCCAGGTAGAAAAATCTAAAAAAAAGTTGTCTGGTCCTCTGGACATTCATATTTTACTGAACCAGATACTGAGGAGAGCAGTTGCTGGGGTTTTTGGAAGGGGATGTTTTCTCACTCTTTGTCGACTGAAATATTTTTTTTCTGTTTAACAGTCCTGGGTTTTCTTTACTGGATCTCTTCACAAGATGGGAGTATATGCTATTTTAATAACTTTATATATGTCTCTGCATTTATGGTGCTTTTTCCAAAATTGTAAAGTGTCCATGCCATAAACACTAATGCACCTCTATACTATTAGAGAGACAGGGTTTTAAACTAAGCATCATTAACATGCATGATAGTTTATTTCCTCTTTAGCATGGAGGATGTGAAATCTGTGATTTCCCCTCAAAAATTGTTTACAATTGCTCTAACCACAGAACAGTTTTCCAAAAATGTCCTTGGTATATTTTACGATTTAGTTCCATTAAGAGAGTGGCTTTTATATTGCTTCTTTTGGGCATGATAGTGCTTATGTGAACATTTGTGGATGACACAGTGAAATGTATTTACTGACAATGCTCTTAGCTGTTTTTTTGTTTGTTTTTATTTTATTTTATTCTTTTTATACGTATGCCTTTTTTGGGGGGTGGGGGGGGGGATTTGGACATTTGGACATTTTGACACGTCACTGTGTCCTTTCTATGTTAATTAGCATACAAGCACACACAACACTGAGGTGCAAGAATAACTATGGTTAGGGAAGAGAGACAGTGATGGGTTAACTCTAGAGCTTATAGGCTCTGAGAGGGCTAAATTGAGACATATTGATGCAGGTGTAGCTCTGATGCATGACTCCATGTGACAGCTCATGAGGATGTTGGGCCATAGGGGGCTTTCTATTAAAAACAACTACTGCAAGAAGCAGTGGAGAAAACTGATCCAAACAAAATTTCTGCAGAAAAAAAAATTACTCTGAATGACCAGCTGTCAATCACATAGGAGAGCTTCATCCCTGAGGTGTGTTTCCAATGAGAATGTATAAAAGGAAGAAAAAGGAAAAGACAGGTGAAGGGAGAAGGAGATGAAACATCACTGGTGGCTGTTTGTGACAAGAACAGAACAACTAACAATTGAATAAAATATTAAAATGGAAAGGAATAAAATTATACATCAGATTAAATTAATTATTCTAAGGTAAATTTCTCAAAGTACTTCCTGAAAAAAAGTTGCAAATTGTCTGATATTTTTGTTTCAAGCATGGTGAGAAAGTAAAGTGAAAGTTTGAATTGTTGTCAAATTCAGTGAATCAAAGCCAGACTTCATTGGTTCAAAAGCTGCCATATTTTCACTATTTATTATCTTTTTTAACTTAAACTTACACTCTGCCGGATGGCAGAGGAAAGTTTTGACTAAAAAGCTGACTTATCAACTTTGCTCCTTTGAGACTAAAACTAAACTAATAGCCCATTTTTTGAGAAACTTGAGAAGCTCTCTATTACAAACTGACACTCACACACTGGAAAAGCAAACAAGTAGATAAATACTCACTAATAATTGTGTGTGTGGTGTTTTTTTATTTATTTATTTATTTATTTATTTATTTTTTTTTGCTTTGTTTTGTGAGATAATGACTGTGGCCTTGGGCATGGGGTTTAACTTTTTTATTTATTTATTTATTTATTTATTTTTTTTTTTTTTTTTTTTTCAGGTTAGATAAAGCCAGGCCAATCAAATTTCTAAACAAAAACAATGCTTACATGTCACTTCAAGATTATAATCTGGGTCAAAATTTACACAGCAAATAAACAACATTTCTGTCTTTTTTGTAAAAAAATAAAAAAATAAATAAATAAAAAAAAAATAATGTTTTATATAT
>JARVLU010001354.1:23942398-23955398 GCA_031762415.1 Simpsonichthys santanae
ATATATGTATATATATATATATACTGTATACAGTATATACAGTATATATAATGACACTTTTTGTTAAGTGGTACTGGTTTGGATTTGAAATCAGGTTTGTTTTAGCTTCAGTCAGCATCACAGTTTATTGAACCCTGGAGCAAAGTGGAAATGCTGCTCGTGAGTTCTGAGCAACTCTAATCCTATTTTGTATCAGTAAGGAAATTTTACTTAGCAGCTATAATTTCGACACTGGGGTTGTTTAAAGAATCATTTTGAAAGAACTTTGAAGTAAATTATACATGCAAAGAAAAAATAACATATGTCACATAATTCCTGTGAGTTACTGTATTTGCATTGGTGTCAAGCAGAGGCCATGACAAGATGGATATAAAGATGCTGTGTTTTTATTTTTAATTGGTTTCAAAGCACAACCTCAGCATGTTTGTGTTTTACAGTATTATGAGCAGGTTTGCAACTTGTTGGCTAAACCAAAATGATGATGTCTATTTTTTTTTATTTAAATACTTCAGTGTAAATTAAGTGTGGACACGTGTGGGATTTATTGGGTTACATGAACTGAGACTGATCCATTAAAAACAACTGATACTGCTGTTCAGATTTCTGGCACAGACACTTTGGGATTCTTCTGATGAATTCATTTTATGAGAACAATATAACTAAAAATTCCCCTTGATTCATCCCTTCTGAGTCTGGCAGCATTTTGTGACTCTTTTTGTTGTTATACGGAGAGATAAAAAAGGAAAGGCAGACGGAGAAGAGAAACTGCAGCAGCTAAAGTCAGACTGAATCAAACAGCTGCAAAACAAGTAAAGGTGAACTCTGAACAGAAAGACAGGGGATGTATGGGACCTCAGTGTGGAGGTAATGGGTTAGTCTGAGTGATAATCACATTCAGAATGGGAGCTGATGCAGAAAAAAGAGGCAGTCACAGAGCTGCTATTATTGGCCTCTGACCCAGCTCCGTTTACATCTGACATGTCTATCAAAGCAGCAAGAACTGGAGGTCCTACTGCTCTCGACTCCAGCCAGAACAGACCGATGTTTTCATGGATTATATTGATTTTAAAACCAAGTACATTATGTCTTCGCTGATTCCATCGCCCTGCTTCTGCTGGAATTTCTTCTGTCATCCATCCCCAGATCCCAAGCAGCACTAATTGTTCTGACCTTAACCACATTACTATTTGTCTTTACATGCTAGCTTTTTTTTTTTTTTCTTCTATTTTTTACACCGTAAGCTCTTGGCAGCTTTTCAGCTTGCAGGTTGTCATCATTTACCTGCTACCCCATAGTGTGAATTCCAAGCATGTTATACATATCAACACCACTTGCGATTCAGCATCCTTCCTTACCTCCTGCAGCTCGCAACAAACATTTGAAATTGTCTTTGGCTTGGCACTGCATCACAATGAAATCCATCTTGGGATGCCTGCTGCCCTCTGAGCAGTTTCCTCCCTTCTTTCTCCCGTTATGCTCCTATAGCTTCGTTAGCGTCAGGATCATGGGTGTCCACTGATGATTTATAATAGAGATGGTGAAATAAATGCAGGTTTATTTTTAAACCAGGCACAAGCAGAACACAAAGATATGTTTTTCAACTGTTTTGAGCCTGAACCTTCATGTGATACTGAAGAGACGTACATAAATATACCTTATTTTTTACTTTACCATGGATTAAAAAAAAAAATTACTAAAAAGTGGTGAAAAGTTGAAAATAGTCAATAAATGCATACAATTTACCAAAGAAGGCCTACTTATTTTTCTTAATTAAACTTGACAGTTGATGCTTCTTTTTAATTACATTTGATTTTTTTTATCCTAGAGCTGCTTAAATATGTATTAGTATTACAAAAAATATATAAAATGATTATAAAATAGTGCATTTTTCCCATCTTTTTTCTCATTCCAAGAATTTCAAAGATAAAGTTATGATGTGGATTTGATTTCCAGAATGAGGAGTTGGCCTCCTGAGGTTTGTCAAAGCATGACTCCATTATGGCGTTCTCTGTTATCCCAGCCTTATTGAAGAACAGGTCATGAAGTTGTATGTCACCTCTGCAACAGTATAAATGAGAAATGTGTTGTTAGGCAACAGCAGCTCAGTTAAAAAAAAAAAAAAATCAGTGCATTGTTTCCTCCTCGCTGTTTTTTCTCAACAGGGGAGCTTCTGCATTGAAAACCCGGGCAGCGGAGGCATATTTTATAAAAGTAGAGGCCAAATGGTGTTTTTATTATATTTTTTTATTTATTATTATTATTTATTTATTTTTTTTTAAGCAAAGTTTCATTTCCTTTGCCCTCTGCCTCATTCTGCCACAGCATCTGCTGGGAATGGATGGGCTCAGTTCTTGTTTACTCACTCTTTGTTTTCCATTGCTCAGGCCCAATCCATTGAATCCCAAAATGACCTAAGAATATGAATGATACACTATTGATTGAGCGCTGCCTCAGAGCAGAGCACGTCACTGCCTCTGTGTGTCAGCTGTTTTTTTTTTTTTTTTGGTGACATCTTCATTTCATTTTGACTTTTCTTCTCCTCATTTTAAATCCAAAATCAGATCAGGATGTAGGGAAAATATAAACTATTTGAAAGCACCACACGTCCATTCAGTCTCTTTCACATCTGTATGTGTGTGAGCTTTTATTTTTCTCTTGTTTTTATGTTGGTTGTTTTTTTGTGTGTGTGTTGGAGCGTGCATGTGTGCATGTGTGACTGTACGTGTGTTCTGAGTAATGGGCTTTGTGCATCCTCTCTTGCTGACGGCCTGGATGTATCCATGGCAACGCCAGGTCGATCCTCGCTGTAAGCGGAGCTGGTGAGAGGGACTTGAAAGGGAGCGTTAAACCTTTTCCTCTCATCTGCCTGCACTCTTTCTCTGACCGTGGCGAAAGGCACGGCCTTGTTGAAATCTCAACCCCAGGGGTGTGCACGGTGGCTGTGACCAATGACACTCTCCTCAAAACACAGCACTGCCACCTTTTGACCCAACAGAGAAGGAATAAATGCCCAGAATTCTTTTTATCACTGTGCATGTGTTCTTCATGTTTGAGGTTTATTCTTGAAAATCTTTTTTTTTTTAAATAGTTTGAGGAAGTTTTCAATATTTTGAGTGTTTTCATTTAGAAGGTAATCATCAGGAGGTGACATGAAAATGTCTGTAGAATGATTTTAATTTGAATTATTAATCCTTTACAGGTTAAAAAGATGATTTGCATCTATTTATCATGTCTGCCACCTGTTCAAATGATTCAGTCTGACTTTTAGAGGACATGTGGACACTTTGCTTTAGATTTTAAAAGCTCACTGAGTCCCAAGTATTTAAAAGGCATACTGGTATTTACAGCTTGGTTAGCTTTTAAGTAATTACAGCTGCTGTTCAGCCAATGAAGCTTTTTTTTTTTCTCCTCACAGCTTCTTTTTTTATTCATTCAAAAGATTTATCAATCCCTGTGATGACTTCATGACAGTTTTTTGAACCCTGAGGGAGAGCTGCAGCATTAGACATGCTGATGTTGCCCCCTTGTGGTTCTCAGTTTTCATGTTGCAGAGAAAGGTTTAAAATTACCCAAAAAAAAGCTTAGTTTTTTTATTTTATTTTTATCTCTTACACATGCATATCAAAATAATTAGAATGAGCCTACTCCTGCTTGTATTAATCTCCCTGCACTATTTATTTATTTAATTGTATTGAGGCAGAGCAGACGGGAACAAAGTTGTTTGGTTCAGAGGATCAGTGATCTGTCGTGCACTTTTATTCTCTTCTCTGCAGTTTTGCAACTCTCACGCTCATGCCAGATCTGCGTTGTGCCCTTATGTGTGAATATTCATGCAGCCGCACCTATCTGGGGGCCTTTGGGCTGCAGCTGAGGGAGCAGTGACCTTCTTGTTAGGTCAGGACGGATGCCGAAGGCTATCTCCTGATCGCTAATACATATTCAAGAAGCACAGGCCACCCAGCTGTGGAGCAAGCTCCAAGATAAAGCATGACTAAGGCCAAGCATCAACGGTTTTGTTTGTTCTGTGATAAACAGTCTTCACGTCTGCAGATAAACACATATTGACTAAGTCTGCTGCCTTTCTCACCCTTTCATACATTAGTGCGCACCTGCTTTAGTCAAGCTGTTGTTTAAAAGCTTAACAAAATACCTCGGTCTGGATAATGTGTTTTGTATTGGTTTTACAGGTTTAATGTGTCTGTTCCTTGGAGGTATCTGGAGCCATGATTAGGTTTTTATTGTAAAAAGTGCTGTCATCCCTCTAAAAGCGTCTAACGTTTCATTTTCTGGCAACATCATGTTTCTGAAAATAATCCCCCGCTTGTCTAATGGAGCCTGATCAATACAAATGGATTGGTCTCATCTATTTCCTTTTCATATCATTGCCTGCATCACCTCTGGGAATCTACATTTATCTCCATATTCTGTCACGGGAGAATCTGTTTAAGATGTTTTCTTCTCCACTTCTTGTACATATTTGCTTTCACTTAATTTGCTTTCCACAGGATTGCTCGCGGCTATGATGGGGTTATGTAATTTGAGCGAGATCTGTTGGTAAAACGAGCCATTAGATTCAAATAACATTGAGCAAATGGAAGCCCTGATTAAATTCCTTGACTTTTCTGCATCGTCTTTGCTCCCTAATAGCTTATTTCTTGATTGGCCGTTGCACATACCCTTGATGCGCTCCTTTTCTTAATTTTCTCCAGGCTTGCTTAAAAAAAAAGGCCTTCCAGTGAAACATCTGCATGTACATTATGTATTCAAATATTAAAATGTTTTATCTGCTCCAGTTCAATAATTCCAAACTATAATGTGTATTAGATTGCACAGCTGTGCTGAGATTGTTTTATTTTCCAAAGGAAGAGTGAGGTTACTTTGAATTGTGATATCAGCAGAAATTTATCAGCCTTTTTTTAATGCTTCTACAGCTCAAAGTCATGCTCTCACTGCATTAAACCTTTTTTTTTTGTTTTTTTTCTCATAAAAGCTGAAACTCTGCCTCTGACTTGTAGCTGGGCCCTGTGGGAGTATTCAGTGTCCTGCACCCCTCGTGACCTCACTTTCATTCCCTTCTGCCTCCTTCTCTCTCCTCCAGATCCTTCTTACTTTTTTTTTTTTTTTTTTTTTTTTTTTTTTCTTTGTTCTTGCCTCTTTCAAAATTGCTACAGGGTTGGGTCTTCTCCCTAACAGACAAGGACATGACAGCGCTGGACACAGTGTTCAGTTTACCTTTCAGTTCAAGCCTTTTTTTGCAGCTGATGTTTTGACTTTAAGGCTTTTTGTGTACGACTGTCCACGGATTTTAATTAAGACTTAACTTCAGTAAGCCAGTTGGGTTCCTTCAGATGCTTTGTGTTGTGTAACTCATTCAACGGATGGTTGTGGATCAGTAGTTCTTCAGAACAAGATCGTCAATGTTCATTTTGCTCCTATAATTGTTTGATTTTTTTTTTTGTAGACTGACACTAATTTCTTGTTACTTTTTCCTCTCTAAGCGTTGTTGACTTATTAATTCATACCACCATGCCGCTCCGGATCATGTGCACCTTCTCCTTTTCCACTGATGATGAGCCTTGTAGAGGATACTGTAAAGAGGGCTTTAATGACTACTACAAGCGTATCCAGAAGGACTACAGTGATGGGGGCTCACAGGACTACCTGGATAGGCGCAGCCAGGTGGAGGATGACATCGAAGAGGACGAGGACAATGACAGTGATGTGGACGACTTGGCCACTTTCTTCGGTGGTTGCTCGCTCCACGGAGCCAACCATGTGTTTGTGGAAGACAAGAAGTTTGGTATTCGCCAGGGTCTGTGGGCACTGGTCTTCACTTTGTCCCTGTCTGCCTTCTTATACCAGGTAGCAGACAGAGTTATCTACTATCTCCAATATGACCACATCACCATGCTGGATGAGAGAGTGGCCGACAAGAAGATTTTTCCTGCCATAACTATGTGCAATTACAACTTCATCCGGAAGTCTCAGATGAGCTACAGCGACTTGATTTTCACAAGCCCCTTACTGGGGTTTGAAGAAGGCATGGCACCTGGGTTTCAGCTGGCTGCAGAGCCGGACCGCCCGCAGGGCTCATTCTTCAGCCTGGATGAGTTCTACAACCGCACCCGCCATCGTATTGAAGATATCCTGCTTGAATGTACTTATAGTGGCAAAGAGTGTGGCCCTAAAGACTTCAGAGAGGTAAATCACTGCAAAAACCTCATAGAAGCAACTGCATTTGTAAGAGAGGCTACTTGTTTGATGGTAGACTTTGATGGTTCACATTTTATGTGTGAGTTGTAATTTAGGATGCATCTCCAAAAGTAGTACAAACAACTTCATGTGTGACTTTTGTTGAAGTTCGTCAGGGTGAATGAAGCACATTCAGCAAAACATACCACTAAACTAATGCCTTCATCTAGTGATGCAGAAGAAAGGGTTTATTGCTGTGAGGCATTTCATTCTTAGTCCCGAGCTGCTGCAGTAAATAAAATTGTTTCTCAAAGCCGGTACGTCCGTGTGAATAAAACTTCATTATGAATAAAAAAAAGAGCAGCATAACTTGAAGTGGCACATTTGGCTAACAGCTGTTATTGAATTAAACTGGCACTGAGGGAAACATGTTGCTCAAGAAACAGAAGGAGGCGCAGAGCAGCTTTTTGCTCCCCAAACTTTTGTTTTCCTCCCTCTGCCCGACAGACAGCACCTGAATGAAACTCTGAACTTATTTGTTGACGACATCCAGCTATCGGTGTTTCAGTTTGTTTGACCTTTTCACAGTTTAGTGATTCGATGTGGCTTCAGCTGCTGTTGCATCAATCTGTTAAAAAAAATCAAATGTGCTGGATTATTCATGTTTTGTTAATTATTGACTAGTTTTAGCAGTAGCAACATTATAACAGATGTAAAAAAAATGTCTTCTTTATTTAATTTTCTAATTTATTCTGTTTTTTTTTTTGTTTGTTTTGTTTATTTTAATTATCATCATCAAGCATTTATTATATTGCATGACTAATCATTCAAAATAAATAATACACTGATTTGTTGCTACAATAAATAATTTAAGTAATGGATCATTGTGTCATGGAGAAGATTTAGAGGCAGGAAGAAAAAGACTGAACTGAAATTAAAATTTTAAAGCTTTCGTAACAGGCGATTTCTCATCGAGCCGTTTAAATAAACACTGAAAACAGCCCTGATGGAAAAGCTGCGTTCTTACTCTAAAATGAAAATAAAGGTTATAGATGATTAAAAAAAATGTGGGTGAGGATGGAAGGCAAATTCATGTCTGAAGACTCATCCTTATACAGTAAGGTTCAAGTTATAAAAGTCAGAGTTTCTGTGTCATGAGTGCCAACTTTGGGGGGGGGGAGGGGGGGGAATGTGGAACAGAGCCACGAGCTGTTTTTAGGAGTATTTACAGACTAAATCTTAAATTTGTACTTGTCCCTTGTGTAAAAACAGAGTTCCCCCTAAGGATAGCACAACAGATGAGCAGAGTTCATTTCTAAAATAAAGTATTAAAAAGTTCCCAGGTCAGGAAGACTATAGGACAAATGAACAAAGAGGCATATGAGGTCAACGTCCTGCAGTGAATTAGAGTCAGCTGTCGTATTTGTACTGTTCATATGCTTTAAAAAGGTTCAGTGGACCATTTTATTCTTATGAGAAGAGGCCTTTGACAAGACTTTGTTCAATGGCAGATTTTACTGTTTTATTCATCACATATTCTCACCTTGAATTTAATGGACTTCTTTGATCATTCTGTCATAGAAACTTTTCTATGTCCTCTAAAGACAATTTCACTGAAAAATCGTTAGTAATTACTGGAAAAAATAAAGAAAAGCTTTGAAGTTATTACGTTTTTTGGATAAGAAAAACAAACAGTCAAATGCCTTAATTTTTACCTGAAAATGTTCAGTTCATGGATGCAATTATAAAATATGAAGCAATAAAACTGTTTATTTTATGTCATAAATAGCTGATTTTCATGCCATTTTCTTTATACACTTTAACATCGCACACTTTATTTATGCGCAATAGTGTGTGACATTGCACCAAGGTTGTTTAAAGTTTTATACAGTTTGATTTGCTGTTTCTGAGTCAAACGAGTGCAGTGATTGGAGATACAAGCAACAAAAATGACCAGCAATCATTTTAAGGAGACTATTTATAACCATTGTCAGATGGCACTGGAACACTTCTTGGTTTCAGCTTCCCATTAAAATAACCATTGATTGTTACTTCAGCTCTTATTCCTTTAAACGATTAGTGTAACTCAACACCTTCTTGCTGTTTTGTTGTTCTTTGGTTTTTAAGATCCTTTTTGACAATTGGTTAGTTGGAGAACATAACCCTCTAAATGTCTGTCATATTTTTCTATAGACTGTACTTGCTGCCATACACGTCCCATTTCCATATAAGTCACATCAGTCCAAATATGTCTAATAAAGTGGAAAAAAAAAATACGTCACTTCGCTGCACAAGTCACATCTATTATGCGTCACCGCTGACCACCTGGAAATGTATGCCGATGGTGTGCCAGAAATCGATTGGCTGCCAAATGGCGGCCACGGGAGCGTGCACGGGAGGACTTTAACAAGAGTTTAACAAGATTAACACTTAAAACCAATTATTTGTTTGCTCAAAATTATAGCAAAGGTGTGTCTGAGTCTAGCTTTTCCTTAGTAAATGCACTTTGACGGTCAAATCAGCTGCATTTCAAAAGCCGATTTGCGGCTGCTGGAGCATGCAGAGGGAGGACTCACTGTGGATTTCTTTAAAATTTAACAAGCTAACCACCTAAAAATAATTATGTTTGCTTGACATTATAGCAAAGGTGTGGCTCAGTTGAAAATGTCCTTAATAAATGCACTTTAATTGTCAAATCAGCTGCATTTCTCCTGGGCAGCGCGGCGAAATGCAGCTGATTTGACGTTTGCTCCAGGAGTTCAGAAGCGAAACGTAGGTGGCTTGGTATGGCAAGCCAAGTGTCTCATTAATAGCCACTTTTACCTATTAATGAGACACTTGGCTTGCCAACTTAGTTAAGCATCCTCTAGTGGCTGAAAATGTTAGTGTTCAATATTCCATGTCAGAATGAATGAAATCATCAGAGCTCAGCCAAAAATTGGTTTATAAAGATAAGAAAAAAACATAAATAAGTTGCTTTGCTGTATAAGTTGCAGGGCATGCTAATTTATGCAAAAAGGTGTGACTTATACAGTGAAAAGTATGGTATGTTGCATTTGCAGGGTTTGTGGCATTTGTTGGTATGAATGAGGGGCTCTTTGAAATTCAAGTCATGTCCTCTTTTCCTCATTCATTGGTGTAACAAGTTGTCCTTGCTTGTACTTGCAACATTATCATGCATTCATTGCCCGTAATGTTTCACCAGGGGACCAATCTGATTTGTGTTAATAATGTAGCTAATGCTCTTTGGATACAGATTTGTTACATTTTTGTCCTCCGTTAAAAATGACAGATAATTTTCAGTCTTCAGATTTAAAGGCACAATGAATACCAAATATTTAATGGTCAATATGTGCTCCTTTCGCAGTTTATGGTATACAGTATAATCAAGGTTCATGCTCAATAATCCAGGCAAATAATCCAACAACGTTCAGTCAGGTCACCTGGACAGTTTCTTTTTTTGTTGACAGACATTTCATCCTTCATCCGAAGGACTTCATCAATCTGAGGAGCCACAAATAAACTGTTTCCCCACAAGAAGCACACTCCCATAGTGTTGCTCCACTATGGGAGTGTGCTTTCCATAGTGACCTGACTGAACGTTGTTAGATTATTTACGTGGATTATTGAGAATGAACGTTGATTTCTTGAACCACTTTGGTTGTGGCTGCCTGGAAGGAGTCGACGGCAGAGAGGGCGGCCCCTAAAACCCATCTTTCTCCACCAAACTGGTTGCCCATTATGGGAGTGTGCTTTTTGTGGGGGAAACAGTTTGTTTGTGGCTCCTCAGACTGATGAAGTCCTTCGGATGAAAGACAACACGTCTCTCAACAAAAAAAAGAAACCGTCCAGATGACCTGACTGAACGTTGTTGGATATTTGTTCATGGGTCTGAATAACATTAAAAGTTTAAACAAACTCAGGTTCCTGACGTATTGGTTGCTTTTCCACCAGTCATATATAGTTTTGGCATAGCGTTACAAAATTCAACATAACACAGTTGCTTTTTGCTCAGATTTTGCATTGACTGAGTTACGTCAAGAGTTTAACAACACACATCCAAAGTGCTTTATGTATGGAGCTACCGGTAATCAGAAAATTACCCATCAACAAGTCAAAGATATCACCACAAACATTACTATGAGTGCTGAAGAAGTTGATTAAGCACATTAGTCAACTAAAACTAATTATGTCTTTAAAATGCCGAACATTTATTATATTAAAGATTTATATCTTTTGAGCAAGCAGTCAGAAATGTGTATTGTAAGTCAAAGTGAACCAAGCACAGATTATGTACTTTGTGGGAAAAAGTAGTACATCTGAAAAAAATATATATGAATATTCAATGTTTACAAATCAAAAATCCATAAAGACAGATTATACAGATTATTACTGCACATTTGTTATGTCCTTGGTTATAGCTAAAAAGCAGGATAATGCACCTCACATCTACAAATGTATTAAAATATTCCTGTTTTATTTTTCTCTAGGACAGCAAATCAATAAACGTATTTATTTTGCATAATGTGGCAATTGGCAACACTAGTGGTTTGTGTATTCCTGCTTCTGCCTGTTTATTGTAGCTCCTCAAGAGCCACTACGGCTCCAGTGACTCCACTGCTGGTGTTTAAAGCTGGGGAGGCGAACAGATTGATTGCTCTCTGTCTCTCGGGCTCTTCGTCCTTTTATTTTTTTTTATTTTTTTCCATCCATCTCCCTCTTTCTCTGCTGTTTGTACATTTAAAAGCTTGTGTCTGTATCTCTGCAGATGTGCACTACCTGCAATTTTTTTTTTAATCTAAGAGTTGGGTCAATAAGTGGCTAGTGCCAGTTCAGATTCCAGCTATTGTGACCCGGTGCAGAATGTGAGCCCCCCTCAGAGCAGTGCTCCAAATCCCTGCTTCCTGTTTCAGCCCCAGCCCATTAGATGCAGCTAGACTTTATCCCAAACACACTGTCAACAGAATCAGCCAGTAGCTCTGATTACGCCCTTCTCGTCTCCTCGGGAGCATCAGTCATGCCACCAGTGCAGTCGCTGCCTGATTGACAGATGGGGAGAAAAAAATGAAGCGTCATATCTATGTAATTTGTTATTTTCTTTATTGTCTAGGTTTTTTTTGTTTTTGTTTTTTTGAGTTTCTGTTTCACATTTGTTTTCCCGATTAGTTTCGACTTATCATGTGTGTTTCTGCATTTAGATCAATCCTTGTGTAGTGCGTGTTTCAGCGTATCTGCCCTCAGACAGCTCTGTGTTTTTCCAGTCTTGTCTGCCACTCTCACCTGCCAGCCATCAGCAATCAGTTCCAGGTGTTTCCACCTTCTTCTCTCCCTCGGTTTACTATAGGCATTTTTTCCATGGCCACAAAGGACGTCTTTTCTGAGAATGAGAAATGCAGTGCTGGAGCTGCAGAGGCTTGCTGTGAGCATGCATCAGGGTGTTATGGTTCAGTACTTTTTGGGGGCAACTAGTGACACACCATCAGCAAAAGTGTTGTTATTATTCCCAAGCACATGCTATGGTAAATTAAAAATTAGTTAATTACTTGAAAAAAGCCTTAGGACTGTTTACTGTAGATAACATGTATGTTTCACCAGCAGAGCATAAATGTGTGCTGAACTCAATTTGTTCTACACGCTACTCTTTAACAATGATGTAAGTTACTCTGTTTATAATGTGTAGCTTTTGTTATTGGTTTATTTATCTTGTGAAATTTAAATGAAAACTTTGGAGCTATACAGTCCAGACTTGCTGTTTCATTTCCTGGCTTGAAAGATACATCAGTTAATACTAGTGAACATATGACTAACTTAAGGCTGGGGGCAAAACCTGGCTCGTGTTAATATTTTATTTGACCCCCAAGATAATAACTTCAATTTAGCTATTAGATCTGACCCACCAGTATGTGACAGTTTAAATAACTGCAGGCTCTGGTGCTCTAATACACATTACTTCAAGTCAGACGGCTCAAAGCTCATCAACAAGTTTGATCATTCGCAGCTGATGTTTCCTGTTGCTGCTGGTCAAGATTATCAGTCATCCAGGACATAAAAAAAAAAAAAAAAAGTTTAAGACAAAAACAGCTGGGCTTTACTTTGATTTTCTCTTTATTTCGGATGAGAAACTAAATGTCTTCAGCTACAAAATAATGTCCAGTTGATTTTGTCTTAAAACTTGTTTTGGATTTCCCTGTTGCTATTTTCACAGCAAAATAAAAGATTACTGATAAATCAAACATATGTTTCTCGGCTTCAAAGTTGGCTAATCATGAGAAGTCTGCGCTACTTTATGCATGCCCCTTTTTTTTTTTTTTTTTTTTTTTTTTTTTTAGCAAACTGAGATGCAGGGACTTAAAAGTCAAATATTGTCTGAATTGTCACAAGGCTTTTATTTTTTTTTTTACTGATTTGATGAATTGGTATACTTAAAATAATGCATGGAAAATGTTAATCAAGAATAAAGCATAAGAAATGAATGAAAAATATGTGTTCAGTAAGTGGTGTACATTCTAAAGTCTGCATAAAATGCACAGTAGTTGGAAAAAAAATACAGGTAGTCCTCGGTTTATGGCGTGACCGGTTTACGAATTCCCGGACTTACGTTCGTCCCCTGAACGGTCTAAATGCGTCATTACGTTTGTACGCACGCACTTGGATGTTGTACATAGTGTTGTAAATAGTGTTTATAGTGTTTATATGTGTTTATAGATGAATGAGTGGTGTAGCATGTTCAGTCCCATGTCGATAAATGGGTGTGCGGCGCAGCGTTAGCATACATTTACATGTATTTTAGCGGTTTACAGTCAAAATC
>JARVLU010001354.1:23962554-23974662 GCA_031762415.1 Simpsonichthys santanae
ATACAGTATATATACAGTATATATACAGTATATATATATATATATGTGTGTGTGTGTGTGTGTGTGTATACAGTACTATGTCTATAATTATTAATCAATATTCAGGTGAAATTTGAATTTATCAATGTTTTAGGTTTTAATTTGAAAAAAATGCAGCAATTTGCATTTTTCCATAACTTTGTATGTGACTTCTTTATTGATCTCTTCAAGTGAAAAAGAAATTGTGTATATTTAAAAAAAAAATACAGTAAATAAATAAAGTGCTACTGCAAATCAGAGCCATCTGTCTCAACTACCGGTAGTTAATGGTAAATGAACTGTACTTATACTGTATAGCACTTTTCTATCTTATCAAGATACTCAAAGCTCTTTACACTACAATCTGTGCCCTCATTCACCCATTCATACAGCACACATCAGAGGCAATGAGGGATTCAGTGTCTTGCCCAGGGACACATTGGCATGTGACTATCTGGTGGAATCGAACCCCCAACTATTGCATTGGAGAATGACTGCTCTAACCACTCAGCCAGTGCCTGGAATGGAATGGAATCAGAATCAGAATGAGCTTTATTATCATTGTATCGAGATACAACAAGAACATGTACGTATACAGCCGTCTGGAAAATGGATGTATAGTGCATGAAGCTGCTCCTATAAGCGTGGCCTTTCTGATCCTTTTTCAGACTATTCTTGGATATGAAAAGGGGGAGAAACATGAGGGTATAGTGGTATTACAAAAAAAGGATCTTTCACATCTTGTCTATCAGGACACGATTTGAGACATCAAAGGAAAACTTTTACCAGCAAGCACATTTTTGTAGTCATGTATATTTTTATGTCAAACCGCCTTATTGATGAAATCAAACTTATTTCAGTCTTCTTTAGTCACTTCATGACATTTTTTCTTTTAACTGAGCTGCTTCTCTTGATTGCCATCTTACACATATTTAAATGTACTACACAGGCACTGTGCAGACATGGTACTGAATTCTATCTCATATCACATTTTTAGAAACTACTGGGGCATGGAAGTGTCCTTTGTGACTCGCTCACAGCAAATTACGTACACAATTATCCTCCAAATTGTCTTAGTAAATCACTATCTTCTCCTCTGTCAGCCCCCCTGCAGCCACTGGACCCTGGCCACTGCTACTCCCCAAGCCCCCCATCTATTTTTCTTCCTTTGCTCTGTGCTCAGCCTCCTCTCACTTTATTTTTGCGCACTCCCTTGCAGACCCCTAGGCGCCATACCATACGATCCCTGTGGGAGACAGAACAGACAGCATCTGTGAAGAGACACTGAGAAAAGCAGAGAGAGCAGAGAACGGAGGGAAAGGGGCATGGAGGAAAGGACAAAGGTGTGTGTGAAAGGAGGGTCTACTTTTAATGAAAAGTCACACGGCGGATAACGGAAAGATAAACGAAAATATATTATGTTGATTCCCTTGCAAACAAAGAACCGTCCTGAAAGTATTGAATGAAAGAACGACGAAGGGAACTGATGGAGCAAAGTAAACAGAAGATAGATGTTAGAGGAGAGGGTGAGAGGGGAGTTGGTGACAGTGCAGCACGTAATTCTACATATCAAGGTTCAGACTGGTCACCTTCATCCCGTTTTGGACTACGAATGACAGTTTGATTAAGTAGCAAGTGCCTCTACACTCAAGTGCTCTCACAAACAAACGTCGCTATCAGAGTATTCAGTCAGACACTTGACAGGGCTAAAGCTTTATTTTCCCCCTCATCCTCCACGGTTTGTATTTCACCGTATTATTCATACTTATCCTCTCACACCCTAACCAGATAAATGACAAACCCATATTTTTATGCACTTGCTTTCATGGTAGCTGGAACTGGTCTGGGACAGGGGATGCAGTGAAATGATTGTCAGCCATTTCTAAACAGCCTTGCATTTATTAGCCAGGCAAGGACAGTCTGAAAAAGCATCACAGTCTTCGGAAAATATAGACATGTGTCTTTTTGCTAACCAAGAATATAAGCAACTTTATGGTTTTAAAGGCATGTGCACAATATCTGCTTGCCTCATTTCATTTTTATTAAATTGGTATTTAATCCTTCCATTTTTTATACGAACATCTAAAAGTGGATGTTTTCTGATATGTGGTCTCCTTCCATCTGTATGTAAGTCTGTACACTTTCTCTTGTCCCACTCACAACTTCTCAAGATAATTTAACAATATTTCATACACATACGGTTAAAAGTGCATGAGACATACACTTTTCATCACCCAAGCTCTGAGCTCAAGGTCACAAATGAAGGTCAAATTTACAACGAAACCTTTGCTTGTCCTGCCTATATAACTTCTGATCCACTCAAAATAATTTAATGAAAATTGATACACTTATGCATCATCACTAGACGGAGTGTCTCATGTACAATTCTTCACCCCTTAATCAAGGCCAAAGTTCATACAAGGTCTTTGCTTATTTGGGCCTTTGCTATAGATTGCTGCATACGTGTAAAGTGCTTTGTGTTGTCATCATTGTATGTTGACGACAAAAAGATGGTCGCATAGTTTAGAGTGTCAGACGACAGTTGAGATAAAACCACTCAAATTCAAGGCAAAACCAGCGCATCTCACAAACCATACTGGAATGAAAAGGGGCACAAAAACTAGAAGTCGAAAAAAACGAGAAATGCAACAAGAAGAGAGGAAAATGGACAAGGAAAATGTTAGCTTGATGCTGCAAGCTATCAAGACTGAACTATGCATGTTCCCATACAATGGCAAAACTAGTTTTCTGCATTTAACCCATCACACCTGGGATATACCCAGGTGGAGCAGTGGGCAGCTACTGTATGTAAGCACCTGGGGAGCAATTGGAAGTTAGGTGTCTTGCTCAGAGACACCACGACATGTGATGGCTGGGGATGGAACCTGTGACTTTCGGGTCCCCAGTCGGCTGCCTATACCTCTACCCCATCTCAGCCCCAATGATAGTGTTTGTTGACAGGCATTTAACTTGCCACATGCAGAACTCTTGTTTATCTAACTGAAAGCAGGTAATACGGTTTATATCATAACAACAACCAGATCTTTTTTTCTATTAAACCTTTATTTATACATATTAGTCCCATTGAGCCTTGGGGACTCATTTACGAAAGAGACCTGATTTTAACAAAGAGTGATGACAACAATAGACAATCATAAAAGGAAGCATACAAATTGTGGAGAACAAGTGAAAGAAAATGGTACTAACAAATGAAACAAACAAAAACACAGCTATGTACGGCGATGTAGACCATGTCTGTACTGGTTTTTGCCAGGAACTTAGATGTTTGAAGCCACTTAGAGTCAGAGATTCTTTATTGTCATTCGCACCACATGTCGTACATGTGATGAAACGAGATTATGTACACAGATTATGTAGATTGTGTAGAGAGGTCAAGGTCGAGAGCTTCAGATCTTTTTGCAAGTTATTCCAGAAAACAGGAGAAGGCCCTTGTTTTGTTTTATAAATGTAGCCAAGAAAGTTTGGGGCAAACTTGAAACCAGATAAATGTGAAGAAGTTTCACTTTTGCCAGTATCGAGTCTGCCATCTGGAAGTGCATGTTTTAGATGCAGCACATCAACTAAGATGCCAGCAAGAACACTTCTCGTTTCCAGAAACATTAAAAAAAAAAAAAAAGAACATATTTGTTTAAAACTGGCTTGCAGGGTCTTCGGGGTGTTAATGTATTCAAAAAATTACAAGTCTGTTTGTGCGTGTTGTGCTGGGATACAGTAAGTACACATAGAGTGAAAACGTGTTAACCTGTTTTTACATTTCCAGCTCATCCTTGATCTTGAAAAACAAACACCAAAAAAAAAAAAAAAATAGTCTAGTGCGGTCAAGTTTTTGAGACTACAAAACTGCAACCCACATGTGATGTACTGTTTTCCCTCTTCTCTTATAAATGTGCAGAAGAAAATGTAGCCACATAAAACAGAAAACCACTTAAAATATAGAATTTGATTTGCCGCTACGCAGCATGCTGCGTTATGAAGAGGAAAGACATTATTTGTAGATATAAAAATTGTTCTATGGTAATGAAAACACGAGAATTCTTATTTCATTGTATTAAACCTAAAGGGAAACATAAATATTATATTGCATTTCTGCCAACAGATTAAACTAAATGTTGCACCGCAGGCACTTAAATAGGCCATCTGTTTAATAAAATCCATGAATAAAACTTGTTCCGAATGTTTTACCCATACATTTCTCTGTTTTGTTCAACAGCCAGTTTTGTTTAATGCATTTAGCCTTGTTAAGTTTAGACACACATTATACACCCATGCTGTAGTTTGTTTTAGCATGGTATACAGGACATATATGATGATTTTTTTTTTTTTCTGGTCATTTCACATCTATAATTCAATTCCGTTTATTTAAATAGAACCAAATCACAACAAAGTTGTCTCAGGGCACTTTACAGGAACATTCACACACATCGAAAAGCCAATTAGTAAAGTTCTCTATCTAAGGACATCTTATAACTAAAATAATTTATGGAGACATTTTGAAGTTGAGGAAGCACAGTGGCGCAGTTGGTAGAGCTGTTGCCTCTCAGTGAGGAGGTTGCCCTGGTTCAAATCCCGGTCCAGGGGGGCTTTCTGGGTAAAGTTTGCATGTTCTCTCTGTGCATGCATGGGTTTCTCCGGGTACTCCGGTTTCCTCCCACAGACCAAAAACATGCATGTTAGGTTGATTGGTAACTCTAAATTGTCCCTAGTTGTGAGTGAGAGAGTGAATGGTTGTTTGTCTCATTGTCTATGTGGCCCTGTGATGGACTTGCAGCCTGGCACCAGTGAATCCCATGATCTGAAGAGGAAAAAGCAGGTAAAGATGATGGATGGATAGATGGATTTTGAAGAAATTTGACAATTCAACATCCAATTTGTAACATTCTCCTAAAAATATTACGTTTTAATATGTGAATTGTTTAAAGAGTGTAAAGTGAAAAGTTTTTTTTTTTTTTTAATTAAAGCTGCTACCAGTGGCTCATTGGATCGCCTAACCACACACCTGTATCTCTCGCTCCCTGACAGCAAACTTGGGAAAGGCAGACAGAAACAGACTGAAATTAAAACCCTCAAAGAAACAACTTATGTGCAAAATCTATTGGTCAGATCCCACAAACTTCTAAAATTTGAATGTGAAATAATGGTAAAAGGCATCAAAATGCCAGTGAAGACACACAAAGTCTGACTTTCTCTACCTTCGTTTGAGATTTAACTGACGTTTCTACTGTGAAGTCAGTCTAGATTATAGAACTCCAAAGAGTGCTTAATTTTCTCATGTTTAATCATAAATCATTTTATTTATTTAATTAGTTAGTTATTTAGTTAGTTATTTCTATGCAATTTTTTGCAAAAGTTATCTATGGTGTGCAACAAAAAGCTCTCTACCTTTGCCCCACATTTAGAGTTGCTCTCCTCAAGCCTACATTCTTAACTTTCCTTTGCTCCCTCCGTCTCCTGACATAATTCCCTCCTCATGGTCTTCTACTAACAGTAACACAATTTCCACCAGGCACCCAGTTTGTCAACAACACTGGCGATCGTTGTTAACCCAGGCCTCAACCGATCCAGTATGGTGCCGCTTTGATGAACTTGCATTATAGTTTTGGCAAAGTGTTTTACATCAGATGCCCTTCTTGACACAATCCTCACCGTTTACCCGGGCTTGGCACCTGCACAAAAGATACACTGGCTTATGCTCCCTGGTGGCTGGTTTAGTGATTGATGATATCAAAAAGTAAGGTATTCCAGATTATGTCCCATAGCTTTATGTATGATTTGCAAGTTTAATATAAAAGCCATGCAATGAGTTACAGGACATTTTTTTAACGAACTAGTAATGAGTCCAACAATGCCTAAGCATTACCACACACACACACAGATTATTATATCACTTTTAATAATAAAAATAATTGTTAATACAATAATTCAATAGGTGTTGTATACATATGATATTTTTACAATAGATAATTACAGTATAGTTTTAAGCTTTAAGTTACTTCTAATGTGTTCTTCATTAGCTAAGTTAAAAATAGGAATGGGAAAATTAGTGAACAATGTCAGAAAACAGCAGCTCTCTGCAGCAGTAAGTCTTAGACCACTAAATGTGGGCAACATATCTGGGTGCCAATGTGAGAGGAGTGTCAGCCCTGAGAATTGTTCCCACTGAATGCCTAAAAGCATCCTCCTCTTTGGTTTCCATAAATGACTGATAAGACATGACTTCATGCAGCAGTTTTAAATATATCTGCTTGCCATGGTCTTTTCATTCATCTTCACTTTGCTTTTAAACATCCACTGCTTCACTGGCTTTGCTGATTGAAGCTGGGGTTTGCTCTCATTTAGATGAACTGTCAGGGCAGAAATCCACCCTAAAACCAGCTACGTGCTGATCACTCTCATTCACATTAGCTCCTAGTGATCAGGCACCTAATATTCTGTGATGTTTTATGGTCTGTGATGGACATTCTTGACAAAAGTTTGCAATAGATACTGACATTTGCAGGGGCAGACAACAGTTGTGTAATTGCATCCTATTATGTTTCATTGTAGTGCTGCTGGCAGATACATTTTTGCTGCAAATGAGTGTTGTAACAATTTGGATAAGGGTTTGTTCTCTTTTGAATCATTGAACTAACCTAATGCACTCTAAAGTTAAAATTAAAGCCCTGTTTTGTGTTTTGCTTTAAATCAACAGCCTTGAGATGACCGAATAGTAAGTCAGTTGAAGAAATATACTGTATAAGCAAATGTCTTTAAAGTCCCAAAACCTCTGGTTTGGAAATCCATACAGCGTTGAAAAAGGAGTTATATTATTATAGAGACTGTTATTTTGTCTGTATTTCTCTTTTTGTCATCTAATTAGTGTAAAGGAATAAAACAAAACGCTTTTCTTTTTCAGAAGCAAACAATAGATCAGGATGTTCATTATTGTCGCTGCCTCTTTGGTGATATTAAACTAAAGAAGTGTGCACAAAGTCCCCTAACAAATATCCATGCTTGCTATTATAAAAGGCTCATTAGCGAAACTCTTTAACCATGATTTTTAGAGCAACATTCATTTGTTATTCAGTTGTTGTTGTTGTTACACTTGTTGCGGGATTGTTTTTTTTTTTTGTTTTTTTCTGTCAGGCAAGTACATCATTATCCCTTCAGCCAGACGGATTAGTGTGTTCCACAGAGCCTCTCTGATATGTCTCCCACTTGATGAGGCGGTCGTGGGGGGAACGGTGGTGAACAAATGCTGTTAAATGCCACAAGTGTCAGGATCTATCTCTTGGGGAATTGTGATGCAACACCCATCATGGATCTGTTTTACAATTCAGCCGTAGTTAAACCAAACCCCTTAAACTAGTTCTTAATATTTCTCTTGAGTTCTTGTTTTCCTTTTCACCACTAAATGACTGCTCAAAGTCAAACTCATCTTTTAGAATTTGTCTGCTGTTACTCCTGAAGACATGCGTGTGATTGTTGTATCTGACTGGGAAGCCATTAGGCTGCTAGATGAGCAATGATCCACCGTGACTCCTTCATTCATTGAGATATGAGTAATAACCTCAGCTGAAGGCTTTATAGTCCTCTGAGGAGGGGTCAATTTGATGGAGCATGTTGACAGCAGCAAATAGCAATACAAACAAGCAGTCTGTTTCTTGAGCAGACCCATGGAGCATTTAGAGAAGTTAAATTCTTGTTGACTGTCTGACTACAAGAATTGTAAGGTTTGAGTCATGGTGCAAAAAATAAAGGGCTGATATCCCTTGAAGAACTTGATATCTATTGTCACTTTCCATGAACGTACATGTTTAATTAATCTCATCAATATTCATTCATTCATTCATATCTATAGCGCTTTACACAACCACGGTGATGGTGACCAAAGTGCTTAACAAAAACAGTAATTAACATGACAACAAGTTAAAAGCAAGAAAAACACAACAAAATAACCACAAAAATAAAAAAAACAGAAATATCACTACATATTTAAGCCTGTTGGAATTTTAAAAAAGTCTTCAACTTTGATTTTAAAAGGGCCAGTAATCTGACGTTATCACAAGATGTCACCATATTTATGTTGTGAATGATTCTCAGCTACTTCCACACAAAACTTTAGCTCAATTTCTTCAGAATTGGCTGAATCATGGCCATTTTTTTGTGTTGGCTCAATTTGATTAGCTGTGGTAGCCACCTCAAATTGGACTGACACAAAAAACTAATCAGTTGTAGATTCATATCTAAAGATTTATTTTCTGAGAGTTTAAAATAATCTGTCCAGTGATTCATGACATATTTTGCTAACAGACAAACAGTGTTGACCTCAGCAGTTAATGCTAAACATTCAAGCAAAGATCGTGTGCATTAAATAGCACTTAGTGTAAGTGTTGTGAATAAAGCTTAGCTACATCCACACATTTAAGCATAAAATCTGTAAAATTAACTGAATTGTACCCATTTTAGCGTTTTTTTTTTTCAGTTAGTTGTGGCAGCCATCTTGAACAAAGTTAAATCTGAAAGTTAATGATTTGTATGTGATTATTTTCTGTGAGTTTCATTAAAATTTGTTCTGTTCTTTGCCAACAGTCGGAGTTAAGTCAAATTAGTCAATGGCAAAATTTAATCAAAGTTCTTGTGCGAGCTGTTAGCACTCAGAATGTGTGTTGGGGATCAGTCTTAGCTACTACCAATCCAAATTTTACATTAATATCTTTATTAATGTGATAAATTAGATGATTTGGAAATAGACAAACACAGACATGGTCAAATCCATGATTGTCCACCTTCTTAAAGATGATAAAGAGGAACAGACTTCAGACTTCCATCTTTGTCCCACTGTTTGTTGACAGTGCAGTTATCGCAAACATTGTACAATAAACTAAACATGTCCCTTTATGATCATGCTGTATATTACCAATATTAAAATATTATATAATATATTACCAATATGACTCTGGTAAAATATGACAGAGTTTATTTCCATGGCATATCCCTTTGTAACACTGTTGGTCCTCATAATATATTTTAATTGAAAATAAAAAAAGATTAATTGCCCATTGATGACTCTAAATTGTCCCTATTGAGTGAGAGAGTGAATGGTTGTTTGTCTGATTCGTCAGTATTTGTCCCTGTGATGGACTGGACCTGTCCAGTGTGTCCCCCACCTCTCGCTCAGTGACTGCTGGACATGGGCACCAGTGATGCCAGCAACCCAAAAAAGAAGAAACAGGTAAAAGATGATTGATGGATGGATGGATGGATGGATTATACTATAGCTATTAGATTCAGGGCATTTTCAACGCTGTACTGTCAAGTCATGTTCTAAATACTAGCATGTCAGGTCTAACAACTTGCTTTTGTATCAAATTAAGCTACAAATAATTGTTACTGCAACAAGCTTTTATGACATTATTGTAGTGGTGACATGATAAAATGCAAAAACAATATTATATCAAGAAACAGCATAAATATTGAGGCTTGGCAGCAAAAAAAAAAAAAAAAAAAAAACACTGGACAGATATGAAATGTCTGATCTGAAAATAGAACTTCAAAAAGATAAAGTAATTTACCGGCATAGTGTTGACTCCATCTATCCACTAGTACTATCAAACTGTTGAAACCCAGGTGAAATATGAATATTTCTGGTTCAAAAAAAGAATAATATCACTGTAACCGCTTTGGCTGAGCTTGACGGAAAACATTTGTTTAACCCATCAAATTTATCTCTCAGTGAACAAATATCTGGTTTTGGTTCTTTTTCTGAATGCCTGTCTTGTCTCACTTTAGTCATTGCCTTCTTTGCAATCAACCCCAATTCTAGAAATGGTTTTATCAGAGTGACAGGATGTGGAATATTGATTTGTTAAGTGCTCCTTATTCATGCTAGTTCTCCCTCTTGTCAGTCATAACATTATCCTCTAAGCTCTTTTTCCTTAGTCATGCAGTAAGCGACAGACAGACACACACACCAAACCTTAAATGGGGAGCTGACAGTTTGAAAGGGTTCTGCATGGGAGCTCGTCTTCTTAAAACTTGGCACGGCAATGGTTAACCAAGCATGAACCACGGCTTGACCAAAAGTCCATTTCTTTTGCAGACACTGGATTTAGGTCACTGTCAAAACCTGTGGTGCCCCTCTTCACAGACACAGTGGGGCTCTGCGGGGTCAAATAAATCAATAAATAAAGATACAACGTTTAGTTTATTGGAACCCTGAGTGATGATGTTAGAGATGCATAACATGACTTCCATTAATTTCCAGCAGCAGCTTGACCTTTTCTGTTTTCCTTCTGACATTACACGTTTGACTGAAACACATCCGTCAATTCTTGAATGTCAAACCTGCTTATTGTATGTAGGTGTGGGAATATGCAGTACAGTTTATTGGATTTTTTGCAATATATGAAACATAGCTAACTGGTGGCACAATAATGAAGCCTCAGCTGTAATAGTGTTGACTTTTTAAAGAAGAATGCATAATGTGATCAGGGATTAAGGTATAGCCATGTGCTTTTTGTGCCCATGTGTGTGATGGGGGGAGAAAGGTTGGACTGCAGCTGAGCAGGAGATTTCATTCAGTAAACAGCACTAATGATATCCCAAATGGGTGTGCGTCTGCTGAAGGAACAGGTGAAACAGGGAAACAAGAGAGTTTAGGAAGCAGGCAGTGCGCTGCTGAAATATATTTATGATTTTAACTGAGGCTGTTGTCTAGTTGGAATTTATTCAGATTCTTGTAATTTAGATTAAATAATTCCCTGGACTCCTGTTGCTGCACATTAACGCACTAAATCATTCTAACTTCACTTGCCCCCCACCTCCCGCACGCGCTCAGGGAGCTCAGCGCTGACAGAATACTCCCCCATCACCGCCCGAAGCTGCAGCTCAGAGAGAAGCGCAGAGGAGCCGCGTGCGCTTTTACGCTCTCGTCCAGTCAAAGTCTCCGACAAGCAGCAGCCTTCTGCGCGCGCAAAAGGCGACTTTTTTTAATTTTATTTTATTTATTTATTTATTTATTTTGGACACGTTCATCCTCTGACCAAACGCGGCACCGATGTTGAGAGCGCGCACCAGCTTCCCCCCAAAATGTGCCCGTCCTCTGGATCGAAGCAGAGCCCGGGCTCTCTGGCTGAAGCCGGGAAACTCTTCCTGAAGCACACGACCTTGCACGGTTTGAGGCACATCTTTCTCAGTGGCTCGTACCCGCGCAGGGTTGCGTGGCTGCTCGTGTTTCTGGCCGCCGTGGCGCTGCTCTTCACCTGGTCCTCGAACCGGGTGCGCTACCTGCTCTCGTCGCCGGTCTACACCAAGGCGCACATGGTGTACGCCAAGCGCCTCGTCTTCCCCGCCGTCACCATCTGCAACCAGAACCTGCTGCTGCCGCGACGCATGAAGAAGACGGACATATTCAGCGCGGGGAGGTGGCTGGAGCTGTTGGGGGTGGACTGGGAGGTCTCCCCCGCTGCTAAGGAGGCGCTCGTCACCCTGCGGGGTGAAAGAGGAGGAGGAGGAGGAGGAGGAGGTGGGAGCGCAGGGACAGAGTCGCCCTGGTCCTCCTTGTCTCGAATTTTGGACTTTAAACACTTTCTCCCTCCTCCTCGGGAGTCTCAGCCGTCCATGAGGCAGCTGCTGGACCGGCTGGGGCATCAGCTGGAGGAGATGCTGCTGTACTGTCGGTACCAGGGAGAACAGTGCGGGCCACGCAATTTCAGCACCGTGAGTGTCCTTAAAGTTCCTCTTTTTTTTTTCTGTTTTAATGTCCTCACTCTCAGTTTGGTGGGATTTGTTGTAATTACCTGTCAGGGGTGGCACAAGTATATCATCTGCTTCATTACTTTGACTGGAGCATGCACCCGGGGTGTGCCTGACGCGCATCCCTCTGCCCTGTTGCTTTAACGCGCCTCAGTGCTTCAATTAATTCTTGTGAACGTTCATTTAGCTGCACGTCTGCCTCAGTTGAATGTTTGCAATTAATAATACCTCTGCGCGTGCTATTTAATGACTTGAGGATAGTTTAGTTTAGTTTAGTTTATTTGTTCTTTTTTTTTAATACAATACAAAACAATCCCATGAACAATAACGTACAGA